>JAHBCN010001533.1:57500-115235 GCA_019359885.1 Listronotus oregonensis
GTGTGTTATTGAGCATCCAAAATAGCTAACCCAAACTATTAATATTAGTAGGTCATCAGGACCTGTATCCTTTCACAAGGTGCGCTGCCTACACAATAGATATTTGTTAAGCAACTTATTTATGGTTGGGTTTTCCACTAACAATAAAAGTTGTCATTTAAATTTTATTGCGGTCGAGAAATCAACAAATTATTGTGGAATGTACCATACAGACAAACCACAAAACAAGCGTCAAGAACTCAATATTTATTAAACTGAAAACAAAACTAAAATTTTTATTTATTATTCAACTAAACAAATTGGTTATTATTTGATCAAAAAATAATTATTATTAACAGTGTCCACTGACAGCTTTATGTTACATTAGTATAGCAACTATTCACCGACCCCAGTCAAAGACGCTTTGCAAACCCACTTATCTTTAATAATTATTACCATTAAAAAGAGATGTTCTTGCAATAGGTTGTCGACGTTTAAAGAAAAACAGCATATTTTATTTGAGGGAAAAGTTACTTTTCAGGGCTTGCTCTCTATTACCAGCCTCGCTCCGTTCGGCTGTTAAACACGAGCACGCCATGAGAAGTATCACCATTCCTACATTTAAAATAATATACTAGTTATATACAACAGTTTAGTTATAACGTTTTTACATAACTACATTTTTGATATTTATGGTACGTTATTAGACTCATAACACGACCAGTAGTGTTATAAATCTATAACACAACTAGCCTTTGTATTAATGAAAAATAACTACAAATATCTAAAAATATATTAATTCTGGATACAAATTCCTACTACTAAGGCCCAGTTTCACAATTAATGGTTACCTACAAGTTACTGAAGAGTGAAGGTTAACCCATAAAATTCTGTTTCATAATAGGGGGTTAAATAGAAACTTTCGGTTAACCCTTAAAATATTTAACCCAAGATCCAATCATGGGTTAACTGTTGGTTAAAAGAACATAACCTATAAACTTTTGTTGTGTATTTGATTTTTATAAAAGTTTTTGTAATATTTGAGCAATGAATAATTATTATGACGTGAACGCATTTAGCAGCAACTCTTACTTACGCTCAATTTTTATGCAAATGGTTCATTTTTAAGGATTGCAGGCGATTCTGCAGGAGTGAGCAAAGCCATAGCCTGCCGTACTGTGAGAAGAGTAAGCCGAGCAATTGCTAATCTCAGACCCACTTTTATAACGATGCCTGTGGGAGAAGAAGTTCAAAATGTTAGACAAAGTTTTTACAACCTAGCACGATTCCTTAAGTGCGTAGGAGCCATAGACTGTACCCACATAAAAATCCAGTCACCTGGGGGGGAAAACGCAGAAATATTCAGAAATCGTAAACACTTTTCTCATTTAATGTCCAGTCTGTAGCAGATGCCGACTTAAAATTTAGAGATATTGTGGCAAGATGGCCAGGATCTGCACATGATGCACATATATTTCGAAACTCTGCGTTGTATAGAAACTTTGAGAGAAATCTTTATGGTGATAATTTACTTGTAGGAGACAGCGGTTATGCTTTAAAATCATATCTTATAACTCCCTTAAGAGATGTTACAAATAATATAGAGGCCCTTTTTAATGAGTCAATTATAAGAACCAGTAATGTTATTGAGCGTAAATATGGTGTTTGGAAGAGAAGATTTCCTGCATTAGCAATGGGAATTCGACTAAGAAATTTAGACACCATACAGGCTGTTATTGTAGCAACAGCTATTTTACACAACATTGCTCGTAATGAAAATGAAAGACTGCCTCCCATTAATCAAGAACAAGAAGCAGCCATCAACTGGGTCAATAATGTTAATATGAACAATGCAGCACAACCAAATATAAATGAAAATAATAGAACTCGCCATAATCTTATTTATAATTACTTTGCTAATTTGTAGTCTTTTGTTAATTACTTTTAGCCTTTTTGGTATTCAAGTAAAAACAAATTTTTAAATATATACTACCTATCTAGATATTACGAGATTTGTTTTATTCTTTTTGTAATCCCACTTTTGTAACTAGAAAAGTAACAAATATTTATGTTACTATTATTGCGGGAGTTAGTAAAGTATTTTTTTCTGTTACAATAATAGGAAACTTCATGTATAACCCATAAACAAGGGAGGAAAATAATCTTTTCCTCCAGAGGAGGAAATTTTTTCTCTTTGAGAACAAAAATTTTCTCATGGAGAAAAATTTAGTCCCTGAGATAAAAATAACTGTTTTCCATCCTTGCTTAGAGGCTGAAATGATGGAATTTAGTTTTCTTTCATTTTATTATATTGAGAATAAAAATGGTATTTTTATACAACTTATTATTCCAACTTTCTAAGGGCAGCTCTCTTAATTTTGTTTTCCATTTCCATATTTTCCATCTCTATTTCCAATATTCTCCGTTTCATCTCATGTTCTATCAAAAATTTTTCTTTCTGCAGCCTTACAAACTCAATTTTTTCTTCCATAAGACTTCTTTGTGCCTTATTATTAGCTGTAAAAAATTACTTTATTAACATCTCTAATTTTAAATTTCTTATAACGACTGAATTCAATTTTTTGTATTTTAAGGCAATTTTTTAAAAGGCGTGTATTAATTGGAGCACACTTTTTTTGATACTTACACGAGAGTCTTTGTTTAAATAAAAGTTTTTTCGACTTTGGTTTCTTTAAATCATTTGGAGTATAGCTACTCCAACCATGATCTTTTTCCATGTTTTCATCAACACATTCTAAAATATAATACCAACATTACTTATAATATCAACCTTGAAATTGTATAAACTGAAAAAACAATATGATGTACATACCTATTAGAATTGGTGCGGAATCTTCTTCGTATGGTTGTGAGAAAGAGGGCTCCTCTGGGACGTGATCCACCATTCGGATAGTAACATCAGCATCTGAAGCTTGTTCTGGGCAATCCGGTAGGTTTTTTACATGGTTTTCTAATAAAAAAGATGACTTTACTTCAGTTAACCTGGACAATGTGTTAGTACATAAATTGAAAATATACTTACCGACAGCATCGCAGTCATACGTGTTTTTAAATCCATCAATTTGTGTTCCCAGAATATTCTTTATTGCCATGTCCACATCAGTAAGAAGTATGGGAGTAAAAGTTCCTCCTCCTGTTTTGGTAATTTCTTTTTTTTCTTCGGCAAATTTTCTCTTTGTATTTTTTTTCATATTGCTGTATTTTTCTTTTAAATGTTTTGCACTTCTAAATGTTTCCCCACTTTTACTGTTAAATTCCGTCTCTATCCGTTTCCATACCTTTTCCTTATCTTTCCACGTTTGAACATTGCTTTTTTTGCATTCTAAAATATGTTTATATTTGTCCACTAAAGCTATCAAGAGGTTTTCTTCATCTTTCGAAAAATTTGCTGCACGTTTTAAAACTTCTTTTGTTGCCTCCATATCTACGAACATTTACGGTATCACTAAATATGTAAGAAAAGAAATTGTTTATAAACTTACCAGCACAAAATTCACACTATCCATAATTCACACAAAGAAAATACACAGAAAATATAATAGGTTATGTTTATATTTTATTCTTCTCTTGCTATTTTGTTTCCTTTGACCTACTAATTTCGATTCCTTTCAACTACTAATGACGTTTAAAATGATTTTCAGTGTTCCCAACATATACAAATACTATTACCTAAAGGTAAAATTAACCAGAAGCGTTTTTTTCTTGGTGAAACTCAATCTATGGTTAAACTTTGGTTTAAGATTCGGTTAAAGTTACCTTTACCTATGGTTAACCTTATTTTGTGAAACTGGGTAATTAATGTACATATGATTAACTCATTTTTTACAATTTTTTAAAACAATATCTCTTGTTGATCATATTGATGATAATAGTGAAGGTACATTTGGTATTATAGTAGATAGTAAGTTATGTTTAAGATTTTTAAACTCTTTACAATTTTTTTAAGCTATCAGTGCTTATTTATAGGGTAATTTTAACCTTTTACCTTTCTTTTAATATTTTTAAAGTAAAATTGATTTTCAAAAATTTGTCATGGGATAATAAGACTTTTTAGAAAGTGTATATTTGTAGATATTGACTTGAGTTGCTAATATGCCATATTGGCGTATCACACTATATTTTGTGGAGTAGTGAATTGTACATTTTTTTGTCTACAGTTGTTCTATACGTTGTGCCTTAATTTTTAGCAATAGTCATTTTATAGGGCGTCCATACCTTAATTTGCACCTATGTGTTTCAGTTCACATTAGGTCGACAGCAGTGTCGGTCGGCAACTACTTATAGTGCGGAAATGCAACGATTAACGTTTCCCCACCAATATCTACAAAAACCATTTTAGGTTTTACAATTATCTCAAAATGAGTTTTTTACTGTATTCTTATTAAAGTAAATTTTTAATGAAACAGGAAATGTAATTTAGAACACGCCAAAAGTCTATACTTAGAGCTCAAAAATAAGACACTATACAGGGTGATTCATGAGGAAATGTCAATACTTTGGGTCCGCAATATATGGGTCCGCAAGGCCTTCGTTTCCGAAATACAGAGTGTTCAACACAGAGCTGACATGTGCTTAAAAGTAAATGGTGGAATTATTGAAAATTTAAAAACCTAGCTTATGTGTTGCTGAACATAATTTAGGAACAATAATTTTATTGAAAATTAAAATACATATTGTTTAATTATACATTTTGTTTTATTATTATTTTTTAAATTTTGATATAATAAAATCAGATGCGTCGTAATTTTTTTAAATCCAAAACAGTTGCTAATATCAACTTTTAACAGGTATACCTTTTTGACGTTAAAATGACAAAACAATTATTTAATTTACTTAAAAATGTAATACAGGGCCGTACCAAAAAGTTGTGATTGTTCAAAATAGTAAAAAGACGTGTAGGTGGCACTCCCTACAAGTAAGAGCCGAGATTAGGTTTGAATCCGTCATACCAAAAAACCCCGGATACCAATTGTTACTCCAATATTTACATTATCATAGATTTAATTTTAAAAATAGAAAAATTTTATGTTTATCTTTTGACCCTGACTACGTACCTGAAGTATTAACATTTCCTTATGAATCACCCTGTATTTCTCAGGTATTCAGAATATACAACTACAATATAATTCTGCCATGTTCTAAATTAAGTTTCCTGTGCCATTAGAAATTTATTTTGGTAAAAACACTACGCAAAACATTTATCCAACATTTTTTGCATCTAAGTTATTTTTGCCTTTTTGGTATCTTTAGTATCTTGAAACTTACAGGGTTTCTTTGGATATGTACGGAAAAAAAGCCAATGGCTAAAAGGAAAATCAACTTCTTGGGTATCAGTACTAGTGGGGCTAATTTAAGTCAAACACTTGTCAGCTATACCGGGCTCTCAGAAATGTTATTCTCTTCGAGGCTTCCATATGAGAACAGTGTTTCTAAAGTAAAAGAAAAGTTTTTATAATCTTGATATCTTACAGGTAAATCAATTTCTAAAAAATGACAAATATTAAATATATGCACCATTTTTGATGATTTACATAAAGTCCATTCACTAAACAAATATTTTCTAATTTTTATTTAAATTTTTAATGTTCTACTATAAATGGTTGGTACGTAAAGAAAAGACATTTCTTACACTGTTTAATAAAATCCCTAGGGTTTCTGCTAAATCTCTCTTGGGTAATAAACGATCTTTTAAAACTATATCCTGTATTTTTGGTACGATTTTGGTGTTGATACACTTTTTGGAAGTCCACGAGACTCAAAATACCAGCTACTTTATTTATAATAAGTATACAGGGATAGTGGAGCTTAAAATAAGTCGAAAAGTTTATATAACCTATGTGTCAAAACTTGACAGATTTTTGTCTAAACCGTAGCAACTGGAAACTTTTGTCTTAATCGCTTATCAGTAGATTCATTTGATAATAAAATTAACTAAATTTTATATGTTTTAGTCTACAATTAAAAAAAAATAAATAATTTTTTAACAATTGTTCTCCCCGTTAAAAATTTAAAAAACAATTGGCAACATGCTACCTTTGTGCGTAAAGTCAGTCGTACAAAGAAGCTCACCGATCCGGCCACGATATTTTTGTTTGTTTTTAAATCGGGTAAATATGCCGATATGTTTTAAATTTAATACAAACATATTGCAAGTGTACTAAAGAGTGATGAAAACGGAATCTGTGCGACCGAGAAATCTTATTCTTTAAGCAAAACAAAAAGTGCTGTTTTAAAGCATAATAGGTAATTTGGGTTCTTTAAATGGATATTTAGCCTATTCTTGTGGTAAGTACAATTATTTTTTAATTACAAATAAAATCCAAACAATAATTGATTGTTTTTTAGTTAAATTTAATATCAAAATAAATTGCAGGAAGTAATTTTTATTATTTGTATGTAAATGAACATCTTAAAAAAGTGTAAACATAAAAAAACTCACAAAAAAACGTTTGAAGTTAAGACTCGCTTGGATGAAACAGGCGCGGTGTTGCCAACTTTTTTAAACTTTGAAAGGCCATATTTCGAAAACAATTAACTTTTGACTCATATGTTCTTGGCGTTTTTGACTTGTTTTGAGCTCTTCTATCGCCCATTAAAGCATCATACTTTTTACACCCTGTATTAAAACCAGTCTAAAATAGGATATTTCTAGTAGTCAACAACAGATATTTATCCGTGTAGATTTTTATATTTCTGTAAAGTTACCTAAATAGAATAAAAGAACTCCTGCAGCGTAATAAATGTAAATTGCCTACTTTGCATTTTAAACTTGTAATCAAGGAAAAGGGTATATAAATATTCATACTGTGGCTGCACGGAGCCGACATCGGGGAGAAAGTTTGTCATCTAAAATACATACAGTCTCAGCAGATAACTTTAAGATACCGACTGTATCGGGAGTTGGTAAGGTAACACGTAAACTTATTAAGTTATTTCCTGTTCCTTACAGTTTTTAATTTTATGGTTTTTGTAGGTTATGTGTCATTATAGCACTTTTCGCATTGAATTCAAAAATGTACCGGGTGTCCCAAATTCGATTCTCATTATTGGGATCTCAGAAACTTAAAGAGATACAAGGTCGAATAAATGGAGGCTAAGATGCGCAAATTAATGGTGATAAAATGCTACCTTAAAAGTTTAAAAATTTTAAATACTTCCGAAGAATTTAGACTCTATTTAAGTGTATATTACAAAATAAATTTTACATTCTCATTGCTACTTTTTTGTTCTACAAGACAGTGTTAATAGATTTACACGCCGACGTTTTGTCTTCGAGCTGCCATCATCAACTTAGTCTTTAATTACGGCTCTGGATTTTTTATTACGTATTTTGGAAGCTTTTAGGATCCCAAAACTAATGATGTATTGCACTTATTTGAAAAAAACATTTAAATTTTTTCTTACAAAAAATATATTCTCTGTCTCTCTCTAACATAAGTTGCTAAGATCCCAAAGATAAAAATAGAATTTGGAACACCCTGTACACTTTATTGCATTTAATAATTTTCCTGCTCTTAATATCAAAAAAAAGCTTAGAATTGCATTGTTTTAGGCGGATATGTAAATAAAACATAAACTCTAAAATATATTTATTATATGTAACTAAAACATAAACTCTAAAATATTTTAAGAGTTAAAAACAACGACAAACAAAATATTTTTTTCCTTACCAGTCTGCTAGTAAAGGTAGTAAATTTTTCATCTCTAGATTATCGTATTTAGAAGCACTTTTTTACTGTTAATTTGTGTTTTTATTTGTTTACCGAAAATTTTACAATTTAATAACTTGTGAGCTCAACACACCAACTCAAAACTTGCCCTACAAAGGCTAATGAATCCTTTTATATTTATAAATTAAATTATTACCTTATTGAAAATAATCAAAAAAGAAATTTTCAAATAACAATTTAAAACATTAAGAAAATATACCCATTTAGAAACTACTTAGTTTACACGATTTCTTTATTATTGTTGTCGTAGATAATTAGAAACTGGGTAACTTTAGTTAAATTTAAAAAAATAATAAAAATATATATAAAACTACACTTACATTTACCATAATAACCATTTGTATTTTAAATAAATAAATGATCACATAAACTATTCTACGAAATTGCCTTATGTTTGAAACAATAACAGTGTGATGATAGCATCTCTTAATTCCGTAAGTTTCGGTTAAGTCTGGTTAGTTCTGGTTAGATCTGGTAATGTTATTAAATTTTTTGGTCAGTAATTGTATTTTGGGTAATTGCGCATACATTTAAAAATAGTTTTTTTCATATTCATATTCAATATTTTAGGGCATTTAAAAATAGTTTTTTTCATATTCATATTCAATATTTTAGGGCATTTTTAATATTTAATATTATTTTTTTGGGACAATCTGTATATCTATATACTTAAAATATATTTCTGATTTCTTATTATGGGTAAAAGATGATCGGAATTTCTTACACATTTTTTTGGAAGCAAAAATGTTCGAGTAGATCATTCCTGTGTTAAAGAATGCATTGAGATCTTAACGTTCTAAGCAAATAGTGTTCTTGTAAAGTGAAAATTTAAATTGAAGTTGGTTAATAATGGATGTGCCTCAACGTTTAACAAGACATGTGACTAATGAAGAAGCCGCTAGAATCATTGCGCTCATAGAAGATGGACGCAGTCAAAGTTACGTCGCTGGGGTAATGGGGGTTCAACAAAGCACCATATCCAGAGTTGTTAATCGATACCAGGAAACAGGACAACTAACCAGAAGACCCGGACAAGGCCGCAGAAGGGTAACTACGGCAGCAGATGATCGTTATTTGAGATTAACGGGGTTAAGAAGTAGGCATACCACCGCTAGAAGGCTGCAAACAGATCTGTTGGCTGCTCGTAATGTTCGAATAAGCCTACAGACAGTTCGAAATAGGCTGAGAGAATCAGGTTTACGAGCCAGAGTGCCAGGTAGAGGTCCATGTCTTACCAGAGTACATCAAGTAGCAAGACTGCAATTTGCTAGAGAACACGCAAATTGGAATATTCAAGATTGGTCCAATATTTTATTCACGGATAAATCAAGATTTTGTCTGTATTCATCAGATAGGCGTGTACCAGTATATAGGCGACTTGGTGAACGGCACGAACAGGTTAATTTTCGTCAAACTGAAAGCTTTGGTGGTGGCTCTGTCATGGTTTGGGGAGGAATTTCTTTCGAGGGTCGTACGGAGTTAGTACCAGTAAATGATGGAAGACTAAATGCTGACAGGTACATAACCGATATCCTAGAACCCCATGTAGTGCCCTTTATGCCCTATATCGGTAATAACTCTGTGCTAATGCATGATAATGCTCGTCCACACGCTGCTAGAGTTGTTCGGCGATACTTAGAAGAGGTCGAGATACCCACCTTAAATTGGCCTGCACGTAGCCCGGATCTTAATCCGATAGAACATGTCTGGGACCATCTAGGATGGCAAATTCAGCAACATCCGGCAACAATAATGCGATTCTTTCTTTTTATATATGTATTATTAATACATTTTAGAAGAGTAACCAAATTAAAATGCTTAATTTTAGAAAAATTTGGAAGTGAAAAAAGATTTTCCGCAATTTCGTAAAAATAGCCATTTTCTTCAAAATAACTCCAACAATATTGAAGATACGAAAAAAATGCTAGAGTACCGAATTATAGCTTTTTTGATAACAAAGACTTTTTATTTTATATATTTTTCTGTACAATAAATATTTGGCCAGATATTACGCGCGAGCACCACCTTATTCTAGCCCTTTAAACTCATCCCATTTTAAAACTAAGGGATTAAAAAGGATTTAATTTACACAGCCTTGTAGCTCTTAAAAAACCCTACAAAATTATTTTTGAACAACCTTTTTATCATTAAAAATAAAGGAGCTATGTTTAAAAAATCAATCAACTTTTTTTTTTCGAAAAAGTCAAATAGCCCACTTCGGAGGATAATATTCTATAAAACCGGTATACTTTATACTTTTACCGGTATCATTTTTATATGCAATTCGACTTTCTTTTTCTATTTATATCTATTATATTGGTTTATAAGAATTGCAATGTTGTAAGGGGTGGTTTTTAAGGATTGAAAATTAGCAAAAGAATGAAATTGGTTATATTTCAGGCACTAATATTTTTAATTATTAAATCTGTCAAGCTATTCATTTTTTGGGGATAAATCTTTTTTTTAAATTAAGCTTTAATAAGAATCGAAAAGTTGCGAAATGAAATTAGTACATATTTTAAGCATTTTAAGCATTAAATTAATCATTTTTTTAGGGTAAATATTTTTTTTAATTTAAGCTCTAACAAGAGTTGATTTTTAAGGGTTGAAATATTTTAAAATTGTATTCTAAAGCATAAAACAATTATTAATCAAATAATCCAAACCAAATTTTACCCATATTAAGGTTATTCCATAAGTTTTGACAATTAGGGGTAGTTTTCACCCTTAAAAAACAAACAGCGCACATCACCATGAAATAGAATTTAAAGTAGAGGGTAAGAAGCGCCTAATTCCAAATTTTTATACAAATCAATGCAGGACTCAAAAATTGCGAGGTTTTGCAATTTTTTGCTTCATTTCCGGGACTATAATTATTTATCGTCAAATCGTTTTAATTTGCCAAAAAAATGTTTTTTAAATCTTATAAGGGGTGGTTATTTAAAGGTTGAGTTATGGTAGTGGTAGTAAATATTTATTATACCGTAAACTGTTAAAATATATTTTTTTCTACAATAAAAGCGTTATTAAATAATTTTAAAATGAAAACACATTTTTTTTTGGAATTTCTTTATTAAGGGTGATTTTTAAGGGTTGACACATTAAAATATAATGTTAGATATAACTCAAAACATAAAAATAAATTCATTCTACATATTTAGCTATGATTTTAATTTACATAAGATCTATTTCTATGGTTCTTTAATTTTTTAGGATAAGGGATGGTTTTTACCCCCTAAAAATAAAAAGCACACCTTAAGCATATATAAACTTTGATCTAGAGGGTAAAAGCAACTTAATTCCAAATTTTCATAAAAATTGAAACTGTACAAAAAAATCCGGAATTCAAACAGTTATTTTCTCCCCATCCACTGTACTATTGTAAGTTATTTAATAAAAATCAGTTATTTTAAACCCTGGCTGCAATTACGCATAGACAGCGTTTTTATTTTTGTTTTAAAAAAGGTAAAAATGACATTTTAGGTAGGGGGATTAGGGGCGTTAAATAAAAGGGGAGCACTTGCGCATTTCCAAGACGCAACTTACGATGGCTGTTGCTTAAAGGAAGTGCATTTAAGGACACGTTTATAGAAATAAAAAGTCTTATCCTGTGCCCAAAATTACGCCCTTAAAATATAGATTTGCCAAAAAATAGTATTAATAACGCCGATAAATTATCAAGGCCATTTATCCTTAATCGCCAATTAATACCCAAGTTAATACAATATGTTTTTGGCGGTCGTAATGTTCTTAAATTGTAAAAAATATAATTTTTTTTTTTAGAATATGTTTTGATTTTAGGCAACCAACTTGACAGATGTTTTAATAGTTGTTATGCAAATGCAAGGATATAAATAGACACAATATTTGTTTTGTATATATTCATTTGCCTCTACTATTATTGTTTAATAATGTAAAATCCCACCGTAATGGGGGCTATTAATGAATGATTTTGTATATGTTAATAATACTTATAAATAAACGCCCGCCGAAAAATATATTTTTTGTGTTTCATCTTTTTTATTTTATGGCCAGTTTGGGTGTCCTTTTTCCCAGTTTCAGTTTTTATTTTACGACACTATTCGCAAAGCATATATATTGTATGGCCCCCAACGTCCCTTAACCGCGCGGCCGCAGTATAAATGGATCCTTGTGTCTGATTGCAAGTTTAAAATGCAAATTAAGTAATTTACATTTGTTACGACATTAAAAAAAATATTTTTACCTTCTGTGTAAAAATAGGTTTAACGTACATATACAAGGTAATTCAAATTGACCCTAACCATTGAGATCTCGGAAACTACAGAAGATACGCGCAAAGTTACGCATTTATGTGACTAACAATATGGTGTTTAGGAAATTTCAAAATTCTAAATAGTTCCGGAGATATCCGAGAAAAACCTAAATTTTGACAAAATTTTCTCCTAGCTTCATTTTAAAACGGACCTTCAAATAAATTTTACATTTACATTGCTACTTTCTTTGAGCTTTATTATAGTGCTTTCAAATTTACGTTTCAAAGTTATTATTTTAAAACGTCAGTAAATCCGTCGTTACTCGCAATGAGCTGCATAGATAGAGAAAGCATTTTGTTTGTGTTTACAATTGGCGATAGAATGGTACAAGCATAATTTGTACTTACTTGTGAAATAATAATCCAGGAATTATATCCGTCACTTTACACACTTGGCACTGCCTTACCATTTTAATTTATTAAAAGTACTTACACAAAACTGATATTTATACAACAATTTTCACAAAAATAACACAAAAGACGAAAAACATTCAAACTAAAATGCCATATTGAATGTGTCATCTGTCGAGCGAAGCCGAAGGCCGAAGGTGGCTGAAATACGCTTCTGCGAAAAATGCACTGTCGTCACGTTTTTTAGCGCCTTAATTAGTACCTGTCCAAAAACAAAATAGTATTTTGACATCATTACTTTTCTGTGTAATACTTTATAGTAATAAATATAACAAATATTATTCACAGTTTAAAATACAATAGTAGAGCTTAATTTGATGTAGCTTTATGAATAAATTAAGTAAAATTTAATCATAATATACTATCAAGTAAATGAAACAGAAAAATACTTGGCAGCCACGCTTTACGACAAAATAGTATCTGTAGTAACCATTTTCCCGGGTTTTAGTGGATTGTATTGTTCGAGTACAGATGTTCATTCATCGTTCGGCAGAACCTTAGAATGTACCTTTGTGATGCCACGCTTATGCCAAATTGATGCTTTCTCCAGTTAACCTAACAGCTCATTGGTTACTCGACTGTGTAGGCGACCGCGTAGTGTTATCATAGCAACATAGATACAAACAACAAAACAAGCGTCAAAACTCGATATTTATTAAACTAAAAACAAAACTAAAGTTTTTATTTATTACTGAATTGAATATTTAATGTACTTACTTAATTACTGCTTATCAATACGGAATTAAAACTCAATAGGAGACGCAATTTTTAAAAAATAATAATTATTGTCGACAGTCTCCACTGACAGCTTTATTTTACATTACTATAGCAACAATTCACCGACACTGGTCTAAGCCGCCTTGCGAACCCACTTATCTTTAATAATTATTACTATTAAAAAGAGATGTGTTTGCATTAATTTGTCAGCGTTTGAAAACAGTATATTTTATTTAAAGAAAAGTTACTTTTCATAGCTTGCTCTCCATTACCAACTGTTCGGCTGTTAAACACGACCACGCCATGAAATGTGTCACTTTTTTCCATATAAAATAATATACTGTTGTACACAAGTTTCTTTAAATTATTAGGTTAAGGTTTTTACTTTTTAATTGGTATTTAAACTTTAAAATTACTTATATTTATCAGTCTATAGCAGTAATACCTTTACCAAGTAATTTTATTTAGGGCTCCAACATTTGTTTTTTTCAGTACTGTTTCTATCAATTTTTTTTATAATTGTATCTTGCTTTTATATATTTGGATAACCCATTTTTATACTGATATTTTCTTTAGACAGAGAAATAAGGGCCAACTAGAATGATATATTTTTTTGTAATAAATTGATATTTTTAAAATAAAAGCAGTATTTACTTACGTGAAAATCCAATATGGTGCCAACAGAAAAACATAAAGTTGATGATTGACCCTCTCAAGAAACGCTGAATCTGAAATCTGAAAGCCTCATCAAATGGCGCAAAAAAATGACAACATAAATGTGCAAATGATTTTAAACACCTTTTAAAATTGAATTTAGGAAAAATTAAAAACAATTTTCCAAAATTTCGTTTTTTTTTTTGGATATTTCCGAAAATACACAAAAATTTAAAAAAGCAAAACCTTGGTGGTAAAAAGATATCGTGAACTTTAAAGAAAAAGCCCTCAGTGTGGTAATTTTAAAAAGGGATTTGTGAGTCAACGTTTAGCAATGTTCATAGTCATTAAAATGATATTACAAAACAGTAAGCACTTTTACCAACAATTTAATAATTCAAAAGAATCAGCATAGCAGTAGTTTTTTGTGTTAGCTTTTACCAATATGTAGAACAAAATTTCAAAATACTCAGCAAAAATCTAATATAAAATAAACAACCGTACCGAAAGTTGAAAGTCCTAAGAAGGATGGTAAAGAATTCGGGGTTGAAGGTTGGTAATCGGCCATGTGGGTGAGTAGCGTCTGTACCAAATTAGGAGAGCTATAAGAAAATTAAAGTGGTATAAAAAACAAAATCGTAAAAGCAATTTAATGATTGATTATGGCTATTTCTGGTTAGTGGTAAGGTTGGGTAAAAATTAAAGCAGGTATTTTTGTTACGCCAGAGATTCGAAAGATTCAAAAAGACGAACATTTTGACAACACCCTAACCACATCAGATATTAAAAAGTGCGTAGAATGACCTTCGCCTCGTGTAGAATGACCTTTGTCTCGTGGTCACTTCCAGGGAAATAAAAAAGCTGACAATTACGTTTCTCTTGTTAAAAATGTACTGTCATGCTATCTCAATATGTCTTTAAAGATCCATTTTCTACACTTACTCCTGGACTTTTTTCCTGAAAACTACCGACTACTGTTGGACTCCTGTTACAGATAGAGCTTAAAAAAAATAACGTAAGAAAAACAAAAAGTCAACAAATTTAGTGACTCAAAAATGTAATTTTGTTAAAAATATAATAAAAAAAGTTGTTTCTAAAAACTGAGACCATTTTTTTTAATTTCATTGTTGTAGAACAAAGAACATACATTAAAAACACAGAATTCCACAAAACAAACATCCATCAACAGGCATCTGTTAACAACCACATAATAAGCTGGAATACTTTTAGTTTTTTAGCAAAGGAAACTTGTCCAAAAAAACGTGAAATGAAAGAAAGTGCATTTATTAAATTAAGATAAACGTGTAGTATCAATATCTCTTCATTTAAATAATAATAAATGGTTACCTATGCTTTATACTAAAGTAATTTTAGGTAAACTTAAAATCAATTAACACACCACCCTTTTTTACATTTTGTAAATTATAAGTATTTCGGTTAAACAAACTAATATCCCTGTATGAAAAAAGGTCATTGATATTAAAAAACCTATGAGAATTTCCCAAATATTTAAACCTAAATTTTTAACAAATTTAGTTATAATTTCCATTTTGTTTTTAATTTAATTTCATCTTGCCACCGAAACGTAGATAAGTTTTTTAATTTTTCTGTTTTTTTTTCTTTTTTCGGTTAAAGGCGATCTGCAAGTTCCTACGGGTCAATAGAACTGAGCACACTCAGATCGCTATACCCCGAGACCAATACTGAAGTGGTCCCATTACTTAGAAACTTTCCAGGCGAATTTCCTAACGAAAACTTATTGAAAAATGAATCCGACACAAAACCATAGAACATAATTACAATTTAATTGTTATTTTTGTATTCAGCGTCCCAAAATTAATAATTTCGTACAAAATATAACAAATAAACTAAGATTTGTTTATTAGTGTATTCGATCTATAGTCCGCTACCCTTCAGCCAGACCCTAACTTTTATGTTTAGGGGTCCTTCAAATACAATTACACAAATTTTCAAAGTGCCTTAAGAACCTACTTAAAATTGTTTACCAGCTTTCTTACTACTAAAAAAGTCTAGAAAAAGCAATATATTTTGCAAGCCATTTTAAAAAATTATTTAAACTTGAATTTTTATGCCCCACGGGTTAAACACGTTGAATACAAGAACACAAATTTAGACATTTAAATACGTACATCCACGCAATGCTCGTAAACTGTGGATATAACAATGCGGCGTTTTTTGTAGAGCAATTCGCAGGGCATGTATTTTAAATGGGAACATCACGAAATTTCTCCGCTATGCAGCACGCGGTCGTACAATGAATATTTACTCTCTTTTGCTTGATTGTTACCATGCAAATTAGGCCATTTGCATTCGGTGTGATGCCAAAAGTTTTCATCTAACTTTTTAGTTGCTACAAAATGGCGTATGAATTTACCAAATAAAAAAGTACTTAAAATTTTTAACTTTAAAGATCAAGCTTAAAATAATTACAGTTTTTTTTTTTGGAAGAGCTTCAACCGCGAAGGGTAATTACAGTTGTATTCACTGCAAATGGGTACAAGTCTTATAACTAGACGGCTTTTTTTATCGACGCCGATAGACAAAACAAAAACATATAAAATATAAAAAATGATTTTATTGTATTAGAGCATACAACGCAAATTTTTAAAGTTAACGTAACCAATAACTACTTATATTTAATATTTAAGTATAACTAGCTGCAAAACCCGGCGTTGGCGTTACCCGGGTCGAAATACATCGCACGCTTAATGATTGTACAATCAATTTATCTATCTTATATTTGTAAACAAATTTTTGTATCATTAAACGTACCTTGTAATATACGTAATTGTTTTATCAATTAACTTATTAAAAATAATCATAAGTTAAGTTATTTTAAATTTTTGTTGATCATTCCGGAAATTTTAAGAAATTTCTAGATTATTTCAGAAACTTTCTAGAACATTCATCTAGAACAAGATTATTCCAAAAAATTTTAAAACGAAGAATTTCTAGAAGTTCACATGAGTTAGAGAAGAAAAGATAGGGAGATATAATAAGGAGAGATATACCTATTCAGGATACCTATTATTATTCTTTATTTGACGTTAAACAATTGGTTTTCTAATTTACCCCGTATTTTAATTTTACCTAATAGCACTTTATAAGGTAAATACGTTAATATACACAGTAAATATAAAAAGTTTTAATATTGTTTACTATTTAAATACAGTTAATACTTAGCAAACCATTATTTTTAAATTAGTAATACACAAATTATACCTAGCTCGAGCGGCTCACCCTGTAGGTTTAAAGTTTTGGTGCATAAATAAAAATTGCTTCTTTTGAGGTCCTTAATAACATACTAAAATTTGACAGGTCTTCAAAGACCCATTTAAAGTGTGCATGGTCATTTCGTTCATATATTTCTTTTACATTTAGGCACCAAACATCACAGCATTTGCGGTATGGACCGGGCAATTATCCTGTTTGAAAGACAAATAAGTTATTTGGATATATTTATCCAACAGATGGGAGCATTATATCTTCCAGAACAGACATATATCAGCGTTAAACCTTCCCGCCAATCACCAGCAGACAACAAGTCCATAAGCACTTATCCAAGCTCATAAATTTACAGAAAATTGCCCAGGTCCAGGAAAGCAAGGTCGCTAGTGTAGCGTTCTTCGAATCTTGCATTGTCTGGAGGGTAAACTTGAATTTGTTCATTATACGTTGACTGAAAAACCTTTTTATCAATGAACATTATAATGGTCGGGGTAGTTATAATTTAAGGCGAAAAGGAAACAAGACTATTTCCGTTCTTCCGTGAGTATCATTTTTTTCGCAGCTTACGCGGTTTTTTAGGTCAGATTCTTTGACTCTTCTACTAGCGGTAGGTTGATCCCAGAAAATTCTGTGTCAGTGATGACAGCGTTTTTTGCAGTTTTAAAAAAAATTGTCCTTAGTACCAACTTTTCGAATCCAATGTTGCTTAATTCTTAAAATAGTGTTTTAAAGTCGTCCTATTCTAACTACTTTTATGTTAATGTACATTATATTTCAAAAATATTTTTTTCTTCAAAACCATATGTATACAAAGATCGACTAATAATATATGTTTTTGTGCAAAAATCAATAAATGATTTGCTAAGTATTAACTGTATTTAAATTAGTAAATAATAATAAAACTTTTTATATTTACTGTGTATATTAACATATTTACCTTATTAAGTGCTATTAGGTAAAATTAAAATACGGGTAAATTAGAAAACCAATTGTTTACCGTCATATGAAGAATAATAATAGGTATCCTGAATAGGTATATCTCCCCTTATCATATCTCCATACCTTTTCTTCTCTATATATATATATATATATATATATATATATATATATATATATATATATATATATATATATATATATATATATATATATATAAACAGAAGTATTGGAGATACAGTATTTAAATCCTTTATTGATTTGTCAAGCTTTCAATAACAGATTATTTCTTTCCTTACAGCATCTACAGAAGCAATTTTGGGTTTTGCAATTATCCTGAAATCCTAAGACAGGTTTTTTTATAGTTTCCTTAACAAAGTGAATTTCTAATGGAACAGGAATTCTGTCGCGAGTGGAATGTTTGCAATAAGTCACTAAATATTTTTTAATTACTTTTTAAATAATGCAATAAATAATATATTTGCGGTTAATAAGTGTACTCAATACTACCCTTAAAATGTTTGAATATATTTTATTTGTATAAAAAAGGCGGAATTAGATTTATCTACGAAGTTAGGTAACAAAGGAGCAGCCATTCAAGAAACAATGTAAAACCAATTATATTAATACGTTTCTATCCCAGTTTGCTAAAACCCAAATTCTCAATTCAAATGGCTGAGAGAAATCTTTCTTGCTATATTATTCGGGATAAGGTCATCTAACTTGGATAGTTCCAATTAGAATAGAAATAAGTTAAATTAAAGCAAAATGGGTTATATCGAATTTGCCAAATTATTTAACTAATAAATGGTAAATCCTAAAATTCTGTTTCCTAGGTAATCTTAAATATTTGAAGGGGTAATTCCTCAAGTGTTCTATAAAAGAAGTCCATATTAACATATGTCAAAGAAGTTGAATTTTATTATATTTTTCATCTTTTTTTTGTAACCGTCGGGTTATAGAAATGTCTCAATTTTCTAAAGCTCTAAGTGTTATACTGTTAATTTTGTAAATTATTTTTGTACTCTTTCAATTCCATAATTGACATAAGATGCCCCTTAGTAGTATTTTCTTTAGTTTTAGCCTCGTTTACAAAAGCAAAGGTATTTTATTAATAAATGTAAAATAAAATTGTGCAGTGTAGGTATAAATTGGTAAAATAAAAGAACCCTAATAAGCAATAATTATAACCATGTCAAATCTAAATAAAATTCTAAAAATAAACGAAATTGTCCATTAATATTGCAAGCTTTTACTTCTTTTCTCTTTTAGTAGTAATAAAGCATACTATAAGTCTATTTGTTAGTATCCTCTCTGGCTTCATATTTTATATATTTTTATTAAATTTCGGGTCGGATTTACGAGGCTAGCGGACAAAATTTTTAACAGTCAATCGATTTACCAAAAATTTAGTATTTAATGGTTTTTAAGTTTCCTTATTACAAATTCATGCTCAGATTTTTAAAATTCCAAATAACAGATAAAAGATGGCGGTGGATATTTGCAAATGTATTCCACATTTTGGATCTGCCATATTTAATTTTAAATCTGACTTCATATTCGTAATCAACAGCTCAAACCCCCCACACACCCAATTTTAGGCAAATTGGTTGATTTTTAAATTTCTTTCGCTATCTTGGATTTGCCATCTTTAATTTTGTAAGTTTAACCTAGGAGTCGTAACTAGCAACCCCGAAAACCCCCATGTCCAAAATTTCAGGAATATCCGTTAAATTTAAAAAAAATTGTCTGTCATCTAGGATCCGCCATCTTGAATTTTGTAAATCCGACCCGGATTCATGATTAGCGACCCCAAAAGCTCTTATATACTAAATTTGGTTTGAATTTGTTCATTTAAAACAAAAGTCTATCATATTAAATTTTTGACCGCCGCATAAGAACCGCCAAGTTGGATTTTGTTATTCAATAACACCAGTTATTAAAAAAAGAGTCTCATTTAGGTTTAACTTAAGCCAAAAAAAAAAACACAAAATAGGTTGTGTATTTTTTTCTAAAAGCCTTTTTCGCCTTACACCTAATTTTTATTCACTTTTTTGCCGCCATATTTGAGCCGCCATTTTAAGTTTTGAATTGTGCCCACAATTTTTTTGAAAGCCCCTTTTCAGACGAGCAAATTGACATCTCAAATGTCAAAATCCATCAACCAAATTTTTGGGTATGCAGGTGATCCGGTTTTATCAAGATACTTTTTTTATTTAAACGAAATTATTTTAACATATTATATTTTTAAACACATTTTTAGAGTTAAAAAAAAACCCGCTTAAATTTGGCTGTACCTAATTATACTTTTTATTTGAAATTATTTGTATTTTACGAATAAATTCATTTTTCTTACAGTGTGTTAATAGAAACTTTATTTCTATAATCTGGATATTCTCAGGTATTTTTTTAAAATAAACGTTTATCTGGCGTTTCTGGTTTTACGAGTAATAAATCATTTAGTAATTTCATTTATTTTTCTCTTCTAACATTTTCCAATTCTATCTTAACAATCTTCAAAATTCAAATATTTAAATCATAAATCATTTTTACTGTCTTTCTGAAGTTTTTAGCCTAATTCGTTGATTTATACTGCGGTATAAAACAAAAATATATATTATGGTTTACATTTTTGTAGCTAACCTTTTGATTTATTAAATTAGGTGATATTTTTCATACTTGTACAATGTCTGAATAAAGCAGATATAAGCAGATGAAATGTATTTATAGTAAAAGGATTTTTCGCGAATTGTAGTTAATTTAGGGTACCGGCTTTTTGTTATTTTAAACCCTTATTAAATAATAGTGTAATTTTAATAACTTTAACAAGAGCTTATTAATAAAACAGCAAAATATTTTTTTTTTAATATGTATTTAAAAATATAATATATATATATATATATATATATATATATATATATATATATATATATATATATATATATATATATATATTTTTATTTTTATAATTCTTATTGGTAGGTTATTATACATTTTTATTCCGTTATGAAGTATTAATCTCATTCCAAAATTACTTTCAATTTGAATTGTTTCTAATAAATCCGTTTATCTAGTATTATGCCCATGTAAGTTATTAATATTTTTCTATTTAAATTTGTTTCTTTTAATTTAAGGGAATTAATAATTATACATGTTTTTAATTTGAATATATGATTAATATTAAAATTATTATTTGGTTTGTACAAAGTAATTGTTGGTTCAAGATATGGTAATTTATGAGTACATATAATAATTTTATTTTATAGTCTTTTTAAAGGTGTTATTATTTTTGAGTTTGCTGACCCCCATATTCAAACTAAATATTGCAACTTTGAGTATACTAAACTATAATAAATACTTTTTAGTAATTTTAAGGGTATATAATTCCAAATCTTAAACAAAATACCTATTAAAGGTGATATATAATTTCGAAGATATTCTATATGTTTTCTATAACTTAAATTTTCATCAATATATAATCCTAAAAATTTTATAATATTGGAATAATTTATTTTTTTATTTTTAAATGGTATATACGGCATTTTATCTTTTATATGTTGTTTGCTAATAATCATATAGGACGATTTATTTAAATTTAAAGTAAGTTTATTAACAACAAGGGTGTAGGAGCTGGCATCTATGGAGATAAGCCTAGAGAAAAGGTAATCTTAAGTCTCGGTCAGCACGCCACGGTTTTCCAAGCGGAAATCGCAGCAATAGTGCATTGCGCCGTGAGGATTAAAGAAAAAGGGAGTAAAGGAAAAAATATCGTCATTTACTCAGATAGCCAAGCGGCCCTGAAGGCCATCAGTTCCCCAAAAGTTAATTCCAAACTAGTCGGGGACTGTATACAGGCCCTGGAAAAAGTCGGCTTGGCAAACAAACTTACGGTAGCCTGGGTACCAGGCCACGAGGGCCATCCAGGCAACGAAGAGGCCGACGACCTAGCCAAAAGAGGATCAGCCGCGGAAATGATAGGCCCGGAGCCATTCTGCGGTATCTCGGCAGGTCTCTTCAAAGCATCTATTAAGAGTTGGGTAGACAGACAGTTTCAAAGCTGGTGGGTACAAACACCGGGACAACGACAGGCAAAGCAGTTCATTAAGACCCGCTCGGCCAAGTTTACATCGGACCTACTGAGCTACAGCCGTAAGGTCGTAAGGATAACGGTAGGTCAACTAACAGGACATTGTAAACTCAACAAGCACCTGGAAAGAATAAACCTGGTGGAGGATAGCCTGTGTAGGTTCTGCCAGGAGGCTGAAGAAACAGCCTTACATGTGTGGTGCCATTGCGAAGCACTATGCAGGCTTAGGTTTACTAGGCTTGGGGAGGAGAAGCCAAAACCGGCAAGTTATATGGAGTGGCCAGTGTCGAGACTCTGGAGTCTAGTTAAGAAGACGGGCTTGGACAAGGTACTCTAAAGAACGATAGGAGAAACCACAATAAATCTGGTAAGGTTGCAGTGGTGGAGGTCATTTTTCGCCATCTCCGCTCAAATAATCTAATCTAATCTAATCTAAGTTTATTAAATTATAACCAATCAGATAAAATTTTTAAATCATATTTAATATTGTCTTCAATTTCACTTTTAGTATTAGCAATATATACGATGGTTGTATCTTTGGCAAACAATTTTATAGTACCCTTTAATTTTAATAAAGACATAGATTTTATATATAGTAGAAATAGTATACTGGGCCCAAAACAGATCCTACTGGTAATCCACCAGAAATTATTTTTGAGGAACTAATGTTTTTTTCAACTTTAACATATTGCTTTCTTTGTTTTAAATAACTTGCAAACCATTAATGAATGTTTTCTCGTCTGCCCATATTAAATAATTTCTGAAGCAATATAGTTTACCTTATCAAAAGCTTTGCATAAATCTAAGGATAACAGGGCATATTTCCTATTCTGATCTATATTTAAGTAAATATATGTGGTAAGATCTATTAATTAATTAATTAATTAATAAGTAAAATTAAACAATTTACCGGATAGAATATAGCCTGATCAATGCAGATATCTCTTTCACAAGACATTAAACTATTCTTGAATTAAGGCGCCAAAAATCTTGTTTATTTTAATGCCTTCAAAACACAGTCATGATCATTGTCGCGAAAAAAGTCTGCCAGTGCTCATCTGTTACATACAGGGTGGCCCATTAGTGCGAGGAAGTCCAATATATCTGTTGTTAAAAGAAATACGAGAAAATGTTTCATACAAAAGTTATAGGATCCGTAGAGGTACACATTCTAAAAATATTTGATTGTATACAGGGTGTCCCAAAAAAGCGAGGCAGCATAAAAGTACTATTTTTAAATGGCAGTACCCAATTTTTTATTCAGAATTGAATTAAGTAGGAAATTCTGCGTAAAACACAATATTTTAATTTAATGATTTTTGCGGTGTTGCCATGCTATTTACAATTTACGAAAAATTTTGAAAAAAACAGCCTAAACAAAAAAGCCGCCGAAAAAATAACTGATTTAAAAATTATAATACTTTGTCATGTTTCTCTCAACATCACGGATGACAAAATAATTTTGTAAAAGAAAACTGGCTTTAACTTGCACAGGGTGTTTTTTACGGCGGTGCTAATATTGCAGTTTTTAAAGTAACATAACTTTATTTTTTTAAATGAACACCCTATATTTTAATACGCCATGTTGTTAAGTATTTTATGATTTATAAATTCTTAATTATAAGTTATGTTCCAAAATGGGCCGTTTTGCCACAAATTTCGATTTTAATGGAAAATGCACAAATATCGTTGTTTTCTGTTGTTTTTTTTTATGGTAGGCCATGAATTTAACAAAAGCGGCTATTATTTCACGTCAAAGTATTTTTATTACTTTATATTTTTAATCTGTCATTCTTGCAATAGTTAAACTGATTCTAAAAAAATAATGAATTTTTCTAAAGAAGAACTTGTTGATAGGTATAAGAGAAGTTTTGAAAAATATTCACAACAATATAATAATTAAAAAATTATTTTAAACTTTAGTATTTTATTTTATTTCAACAACAAAGTACATAATATAAGTAATATAAACGAACATAAAACATAAAAACAATAACGAAATAAAATAACGTTAAAAAGAGACTATAAACAACAGGTAGACGTCAAAAAGACTATAATAAATGTTCGATATGGCCGCCGTTATTATTCAAACAAGTCTCAATGCATTCTTCAAAAGATCGATTAACTTCGTTAAGCATATTGTTGCTGATATTTCTAAAAACTTCTCTTATACGTTGCTTCATATCTTCCTTAGTGGTTGGAGAGATTCTATAGACATGATCTTTGACATAACCCCATAAAAAGAAGTCCATTTTTGTAATATCAGGCGAACGAGGGGGCCATCGAAATGGCCCACCTCTTCCTATCCATCTATTAGGGAAAGCATTGTTCAGATGTTCGTGAATTGTTGCTGTATGATGGACTGGAGCCCCGTCGTGTAAATACCACATCCTCCCCTTAACGTAGTTTGGTAAGGCGTTGGTCAGGCGTGGCAAGTCATTTTGAAGAAATTGCAAATAAACTTGACCGGTAACTCGTTTTTCAAAAAAGTAAGAACCAATTACATAATTTCCAATTATGCCACCCCACACATTTAACGACCACCTTGTTTGACTGTGAGTTCTTATAAAATGTGGATTTGTTGTTGAGTAGTAGTGGAAATTATGACGATTTACATTTCCATTTTTGTGAAAAGTGGATTCATCGGCGAATAACACATAATCAAAAAAATGTGTATCTTGTTGAATTTGTTGTTGGGCCCATTCACAGAAAAGTACTCTGGCACCATAATTCTGGTCATTTAACTCCTGCATAAGCTGGATGTGGTACGGATGCATTTTGTTATCATTTAGAATTCTCTGAACTGTTTGCCGGGTTATATCAGTTTCATTTGCAATTGTCCGTTGTGAGATATGCGGATTCTCTGTAACTTTAAGCAAAACAGTCAAAGAATTTTCTCCCGAATTAGCAGTTTTAGTTCTATCGGTCTTTTCGTAATCCACATTTCCCGTCCGAACAAAACGATCTAACAGTTTTTCAAATGCCTCCTTTCTTGACTGCCTTCTTTCAGGAAAAGCTTCATGGTAAAGTCTGGTAGCTAATAAACAATTCTTGTCACTTGCGCCCAATATAAAAACCATATCAACAAGTTCTTCTTTAGAAAAATTCATTATTTTTTTAGAATCAGTTTAACTACTGCCAGAATGACAGATTAAAAATATAAAGTAATAAAAATACTTTTGACGTGAAATAATAGCCGCTTTTGTTAAATTCATGGCCTACCATAAAAAAAACAACAGAAAACAACGATATTTGTGCATTTTCCATTAAAATCGAAATTTGTGGCAAAACGGCCCATTTTGGAACATAACTTATAATTAAGAATTTATAAATCATAAAATACTTAACAACATGGCGTATTAAAATATAGGGTATTCCATTTAAAAAAATAAAGTTATGTTACTTTAAAAACTGCAATATTGGCACCGCCGTAAAAAACACCCTGTGCAAGTTAAAGCCAGTTTTCTTTTACAAAATTATTCTGTCATCCGTGATGTTGAGAGAAACATGACAAAGTATTATAATTTTTAAATCAGTTATTTTTTCGGCGGCTTTTTTGTTTAGGCTGTTTTTTTCAAAATTTTTCGTAAATTGTAAATAGCATGGCAACACCGCAAAAATCATAAAATTAAAATATTGTGTTATACGCAGAATTTCCTACTTAATTCAATTTTGAATAAAAAATTGGGTACTGCTATTTAAAAAATAGTACTTTTATGCTGCCTCGCTTTTTTGGGACACCCTGTATACAATCAAATATTTTTAGAATGTGTACCTCTACGGATTCTATAACTTTTGTATAAAACATTTTCTCGTATTTCTATTAACAACAGATATATTGAACTTCCTCGCACTAATGGGCCACCCTGTATAAGCGGCCAAGTCCTGCAGACCAAAAAGTAATTTAATCTTGTCAGCGTTACTTTTGAGAATAACCTTAACTGGCACAAACACATTGCATTCATAGCCTCAGCAGCTTTAAAAAAAAACTGGGATTCCTCTTTCAAGCCAGAAAGTATTTCTCTTCTTCTTATCTGTATACTTTCTATGTATCCCAAATCAGAACCTCTTAAGAATATTGTTTTCATGTCTAGGGAGATGCCATTTCCTTTAACTCTTAGCATTCCCGATTCCATCCAAAGAAAAGTCGTTCATCTTATTAATGATCCCACGCGTACAGAACAACTTTTTCCTCTTGCCCACCGACGGCGACGGGCTGTAGGAAATATGTCGCTCTTCTAGAGGTATTTCCACGGCTTTTGCTCAGAGGAGTTGGCCAGTATAATTTCTCCTCTGGCAGCTCCCAACAAAGCAACAAGTAGTGCAACTTTTATGCATCCTGTTACAGTTCAAGTAGTTTTCACTTTATTCGTTCCTTTATCCCTGGAATACCCGGACTACGGAACCTGCTATCCGCAGAAGTTTTCCCTTCTTCTCCCAATTTCCAAATATTTAAGTCCCGTGTGAACAAACTCCCTTACACTACACTTACCATGGTACGTTAGTACTTAGACCTCAGCCTACGTGGAGTGTCCAAAGTTAAAAAAAACCTTATATTCCATTTTTTAAATTAAAGTCATACATATAATTTTATTTAAATATATTTTCCTAGTTTAACTTTTTAAAATATTTTAATTAATTTAAGGTAATATTTAGACATCGATTTTTTTTGTTTTGATTTTTTTGCACAATTTTAAAAGACAAGCAAAATGTTCGGATTTTTTTCTTTAAATACCATATGATTTGCATTAATGCCACCACGAATGTTATACAAATAACTACAACCTCTATTTTACCCTTGGAATCTTAGTAAAAAGTTAAAAAAATACTTTTTATGGAAAAAGGATACTGCGTTAAAAATTTATGTTTTTTTTAATATTCTTGAAGGTATAAATCAACCTGTCAATAATTTAGTATAATTTTACATTTTTATTGTAGATGAGCCAAACAGATCTTTGTTCTACCCTAAAAGCCACTGGTCAATATTTTTTAAGAAAAAAATCATCATCTCCTTTGCGATTTTACATTTTAAAATAAAACCCGCACACAAATTAATTGAGACATTAACATGATAATATAATTTAAGTCATCCCAAACTAGATTTCCCTTAATTCCTATTTGCTTCGGGATTCAGAATTCGTAGACGGCTAATTTTCCCAATCTACATTATACTACAAATATGATTACCATATAATTCTGTTTGCTAGAACTGGATGTCAAATTTCCAAATTTCCCAAGAGAGTTTTAATTTAGATTTGAATAAAGTTCAGTTTATGATAAATAAAAATGCAAAAATTTTATAATGTGTGTTTGATTCCTGTTTGCATTTTAAAATACCACTTTTTTCATAAATATGATAATTTATTATCCATGTTTTTCTAAGCTTTAAAATGATTTCGCAATTATCACTATTACTCTTTCTGCTATTAAAAAAAGGTGTTAAAGATTAGAGAGGAGGGGAGAGAACCAATGACCAATTCGAGAAGTGGCACAATTTATATCAAGCGTTTCGGGATTGCACATCAGTCCACCACTCCAAACTAAAAAATCGGCAATGCGCATGAACACAAAATCCCGAAAAGTGTTGTTTTACGTTTAGAAACTAGACTGGTTAAAGTTCGTAAGATATTGACCTGATGAAATTAAACCACACACACAAAATTATTATATTGAAAGTACGTACTGCATATTTTCTTACCTACAAATAAATATAAACCCCTACTTCCAAGCAAACTTGTGTTTTTAAACAACTCAAAACAAAAATAAAATGAAAATATGATGGGCCTGTCGCATAACGCATCACAAGTCGCATCTTTGTGCCATTCCTTAATGGGTGAGGCTACGACAATTGTTCCTCTCATCTTCTCTTTGCAAAAGATTTGATACTGACATTATTTTATTTTTTTTGTTTATCTTTGGACAGTCCACGAAGGCTGGGTGGTGAGAGAAAGTTGGTTCACACGGGACTTAAATATTTGGAGACTGGGAGAAGAAGAAAAACTTTCTGCGGGTAGCAGGTTTCTAAGTCTGGTCACTCTGGGGATAAAGAAACAAAGAAAACGGAAAGTTCGGGGCCTCTCAAGTTGAACTGTAAAAGAATGCATAAAAGTTACACCACGTGTTGCTCTGTTGGGAGCTGCCAGAGGGGGAATTATACTGGCCCACTCCTCTGACCAGAAGCCGTAAAAATACCCATAGAAGAGCGACAGATCTCATACAGCTCGACGGTGGGCAAGAGGAGGAAGCCTTGCTGTAAGCGTGGAATCAATATTAAGACAAGCTGTTCTTCTTTGAATGAAGTCCAGAATGCTAAGTGTTGTAGAAGACGCCATTCCCCAGGCATGATTACAATATTTTAAAAAGGGTATTATTTGGGACACATACAGAGTATACAGATTGGAAGAAAAAAAATACTTTCTGGCTCGAAAGAGGAATCCAAGCTTTCTTGGAAGCTGGAAGAATGTTGTTGTTTCATTTACTTGATAGTATATTATGATTAAATTTTACTTAATTTATTCTTAAAATAACATTAAATTAAGCTCTACTATTGTATTTTAAAATGTGAATAATATTTGTTATATTTATCACTATAAAGTATTACACAGAAAAGTAATGATGTCAAAATACTATTTTGTTTTTGCCCAGCTACTAATAAAGGCGCGACAACGTGACAACAGTGCATTTTTCGTAAAGGCGTACTTCGGCCAATAAATGTTTGTTGTTGTTTTTTGGTTATTTTCGTGACAATTGTTTAAATTTGAGTTTTGTGTAAGTTCTTTTAATAGATTAAAATGATAAGGCAGTGCCAAGTGTGAAAAGTGACGGATATGATTCCTGGATTATCATTTCACTAGTAAGTACAAACTATGCTTGTACCATTCTATCGCCAATAATAAACACAAACCATGTTGGGCGCAGATCTCGATTACGTTTATGAATAAAATGCTTTCTCTATCTATGATGTCAGCTCATTGGTTGCACACGTGCAGCTTTTCAACTCTCCGGGAAAATGCCCGTGTCGTAAGAGATTCGAAAGAGGCGAGTTAGGATGAATACAAGCTCGGGAGCAAATTTTTTTCCAAGCTGCATTCTTAGACATCTTTATTATGGCCTTGGCTGCCATTGTTTCTTAATTCCAGCACTGTATAGCCAGTACTTTCCTTTCCAGTCATATGTTGCGATGTCGCAACATAACCTTTCCTGGGTTTTGTCGGTGGGAAATCTGGATAGTCAAGCTCTGTAGCCCCCCTGAAATACCTGCTAATACATTCTGTATATCGATAAAAGGTACAAATTGCCGGCGATCAAACCAAGGACTGCTACTGGTACTGCGCAAAATCGGTTTCTGTCAGTTCTGACCGCTATTTTGCCTGAAATTACCAACCAACTAGCCAAAGTAGATCTTGCAAAATACCCCAATATTTTTGTTGGTCAATATATTTTTAGCAAATTAATATTTAGAGAAACTACAAAAAAAATATTAGCAAAGTTTTGTTAACGGATTAAACAAAATTTATTTAAAATGGAGCTATTAATTCCCATAATATGCATACCTAGGAGGAAAAAGATCCTAATGCGATGATTTAAATAAAACAAGATGCATTTTTAATAATTTCAATAGGAATTATCGGAAATCTTTCGATCAGCTCATTTGTGCTGGAAACAGATTAAATATAGCAGCATATTTGCAGTTCCTACAGAAAAAGTTAGTGGAATCATTTAAAAAAAAATTGGGAAATCCAAATAAATGTGTTCTTTATCCATGATGGTCGAATGAGAAGCATCTGCTTACCGGACAAGAACTTTTTTTCTATTAAACATAATAGCTAAATAGAAGTTTTTTTCAATTGGTTGTATAAAAAATTATGTTCAAAGCTATTATAAATTTTAGTTACCATAGTTACATTTTATTCCCCACTTTAATTCATCTGTTTATTAAAAAAAATCCCATTTAAAAGTATAAAGCCTAAACGATGAGATGCCTAACTTCTTCTGGTCATAAGCATTGGGTTGCGGGTAACTGTTGTTATATTGTAATTTGCACCCATCTGCTTACCCAATAAATTTTATATTAAAATGAAAATAGTTTTAGTACAAACCAACCCAGTGATAGAGAGTTGCCTGCAAAAAATAATGAAATAAAGATATATAGTATATTCTAATGTAAATTAATTAATTACATATATATATATATATATATATATATATATATATATATATATATATATATATATATATATATATATATATATATATATATATATATATATATATATATATATATATATATATATATATATATATATATATATATATATATATATATATATATATATATATATATAATATTACAGGATGTACCAAAATATTTCTCTAATATTAAATTTTAATAATTTCTGAAGGCCCTATTTATGAAGTTAAAAAGTAAAGATAAAAAAGTTATATATAAGTACCATCACGTGAAATAAAATATTAAGGGAGTATTAACCTTTTTTTTAATTAGTCATAGCCTTGACCATAATTTTTTGGGCCACCCATTCACGATACTTTTGTTTACATATTGTAAGGGAATCTTTAAATAACCGATTCCGTAATCAGTAAATTCGGTTGGATATTATTGTCAAAACTGAGAAAAATGGGCTAAATATCTCAAACCCGGCAGCCACGGTGCCTAGCACTTAGGCTTTATACAAGCTTTTGTGATAAAAGCTTGTAAAAAGAGATTACAAAAATAACTTTTGTTTTTATAAAAAAAAAATATTTTCTTCTCGGTATGGCAACATCTTTGCCTTAAAATAATTGTTATATTTTTCCCCCTTCTATTTTTAAAAACGTTGTTTCTCTTACCTTTAACAGCAGTATTTGTTCTTATTTTTGCACTAATGAGGCACCCCATATGATTTTTTTTGTAAAATTTCAAGAAAAATCTGTAACTCTTTTTGCAGCAAAGAAAAAAATATAAGGTTATTTATTTTTTTTATTTACCATTTAATAAAATTCCATTTTATTGTAATAATACAAATAAAAAATTTGCGATGTCTTTTGCCATGACCTGCTAAGTCCCTGTATGATTTAGTTAAACATTTTCCGCACACGTTAGAAATTTGATATCAAGCGTACGATATTAAGGGCTAATTTTATTTGTAGCAAAACGTAGATTGGCTAGATTACCCGTCTGACTAGGAATTCAGAATCCCAATGCAAATACGGATCCAATGAAAGATGAAATTTGCTTCGGGCTGCCCCAGGTTAAATTATCTTATTGATGTCAGAATCATAGGCGCGTGTTCTTCTGATATGTAGAAAGGATATACACAGTGACCGACATAATTCGCGTTCCCAATAAAAAACTTTTTTAATCTTAATATCTTAAACCAAATTTATTCTTTATAAAAGTTACTGCATCTTCAAATAGCTATTTATGGTACTAGTATGTTATGTAAAAAATAAGTCCTGACGGCCTCGTAGTATAATTTCTCAAGTGACTTAGAAAACATAACACACGAGTAGCATACAATGTTTTATCCAACAACTGAGAAATCATAAAACACAAACAGGAGGTTTTATTCAAGAACTGAAAATAGTAACGAGAATTTTTTGGGAATGAGTCTTTTTTGAAGCGGGATTTATACATTTTCATTTCCTGACATTTTGCGTTGACGTTTGGTGTTTATGCTGCAGTTGCATGCACAGTGTAAATTCACCTTTAGTCTGAGCATGTAAGCTCGGATTCTAGTAGGTTGTTTTTGGTTGCCATGAAACTTCAAATATTATTAGCAATTATTCAAATTAATTTTGACATTGTTAGATTCTATTGTGCCAAAAGAGGTTTTAAGGGTTAAAAAAATAGAAAAAAAAATCCCGATATTGTTATGACACAAAGTGCAAAGTTCTTAGAAAAAATGGATGGATTCAAAAAAGATAAAAATGTAATCTTCCAGAAAGTTGCCTCTACTCCGATTTTGACCAAATTTGGTAGACGGGGGTTTTTTGGGGCGCTGATCACGAATCTGAAAAAAAATATCAGCAACGTTTTGTTTTTGACATTTTTGAGATATTCATTATCAAAGTTGAAAATCAAACTAACCCTATTTTTACTATATTCCCCCTTCTTTTTGCACACAATTTATAAACTTTGCAGTAAATTGAATCGTAATATTTTAAAAACCATTTTTCATGTTTTTTTACATCTTTTTTCCATTAAATTGCAAAGCATCACATTTAAACGAAATGACCATGTTTGCTAAATAATTCCCTGGTGTATACATGGTTGCGGCATTTGAAAGTAAAGGTATGATTATTATGAATGAAATATCATAATAAAGTCCGTAATAACCAAGAACCTGAATCTTCTTAAAAATTGCTTCTCTACCATTAGATCAATAGCAAATCACTATTTTACGGTACCTAAAAAACTTTGAACTGCGAACTGTATATAGTTAAATTAGATGTTTGGATTTATTTCGTACCAACCGCAACATGTATCATCTTTAAGTGCAGAACACCAAGCTCAAATGATGCAGAGAACAAACAAGTATTGTGGGCTTTGAAATGGCAATTAGTTGTCTTTATTAACAAGCAGTGATTTTACTTGCGTACTTGTCAGGTCAGAGTCCGAAGACAACGTGGTAACAATTCTGAAATTGTAAAACAACGAGGTACTAGCCAACCACAGGGAGCCAAATGAATAATGGATTATTTTAAGGTGCTACAATAGATATTTTTAATTTAACTTTAATCATCGGCCTAGCGGAAGACGCCGAATGCCGCATGTGCATGGAGGGGGGTGAATCGGCAGAACACATACTGTGTTCGTGTCCAGCAATGGCACGACTAAAATTCGCAATCCTCGGCAATGACACCTTGTTGCCGGGGGAGGTGAAAGATCTCTCTCCCAACAGGATCATCAGATTTATTAGGAGTCTGGACCTGGTGGGAGAATTATAAAAAGGTGTGAGCCACAATAGACCGATCGGTCGCGGTGGAAGGGTGTTATACCCACTTACTTTAAACCTACCTACCTACCTACATAGTAAACCATCCGACTAACCCATTTCCCATAAAGCTAGAAACTTTTTAAATATTACTTTACTATCGGTCAATTATTAAAGTACTGTTCTAGCATCCCCTGGTTACTTCATCATCCCTTAAAATTTTGAAAATGTCAACAATTTTTTTTAAACCTGCTTCCACAAAGCTAAAATTTTGATATGATGTAATTTACATGTGTAAGTCAAAAAAAAATTGACAACCTATTTTGATGGTTACAAAGTATAGTAGTGCCAGACGATAGCAAAGTAGATTTATATAATTGAAACACTGCCAAGCATATCCGGGTAATGTATATGACCAAGCGGGATCTAAGCCATAAGTTTTATGTGATGTTGTTCTGAACTGCTCAAAAATATCGGCTAGAAGTATAACATCAGTCTTTAGATATAAATCGGAATAATCAAGCATTGTCCTACATACGAATGTTTCCCATACTTTCTGCGCATGTGCATAATCTTCACTGCTTACTATAGAATCTTCTAAGCTATTATAAAACTCTCAACTAATTCTAACTAAGGTTGGATTAAAAGGAATTAAATAGTAAAAAGGTATAAAATAAATATAAAAACAGTTTTTTAAAACGTGTTTAAAGTATATTGTGTGCCAATTTGGTGTAAAAATTAAGAATTCTTTGCAAAAAGAAGGAGGAATAGCATTAATCAGGTTAGTTTGATTTTTAACTTTGATGATGATTATTTTGAAAACGAAACGTTGCCGAAAAAAACGATTTTTCGATTTATGATCAGCGTCTTAAAAAACCCCTACATACTAAATTTGGTCAAAATCGGAGTGAAGGCACCTTTCTAGACAATTACTGATAAAAAAAATTGAAGAATACGTTTTGCTGGCTTATTTTTTACATTTACAGAAAAAAAGATTATCGTTTTATTGATAAAATCCATGCTTGCTCGACCCTTCATCTGTATAAGAAAATCGACATATTAAAATATGGCAAATTAACTGGTTTCTTGAAAAGTAAATACAAAGAATACAAACCCAAAAAGTCAAAAACTTTGGAAAATCTTTCCTTTTTCGACGGGCCCCCGAAGTGAATTTACTAAAAAAAAGTAGCTTTGATTATAGGGATTACTGGAGCTTGTAGATGTGATGAGTTTACACATTTAAATATTGAAAATGTTCAAGAAGTTTTACTATTCCTAAAGAAGGATTTTTAGTAAACCCTGTTGATTTGTGTAAAAAAAAAAGTTTTTTGCGACCAAAAAACACCAGCCACAGCCGCTTTTTTGTCTTTTTTAAAAGTGGCAAATGTACAAATCTGTGTGTGGGTATAAATACCATGTCAAAAATACCCTTAAAAATTGCTGCGTATTTAAACTTAAAGGATCCAGAACTATAGGCCGGCCATTGTTTAAGAAGATCCTTCGTTACCCTTCTAGCTAATGCGGGGGCCAATATGAGAATACTTAAGCGCCATGGAGGATGGAAAACATCATCAGTAGCAGAGGGCTACCTTGAATAATCCGTCCAAAACAAATTTGAAATTGCTGAAAAAAATTCAAGGGACCAGTAAACAGTCAAGCAGTTGTGTTGGCCTAATAGAACCTTCGACCTTAGCTTCTAATGGAAACATGGATAATTTGACAATATTCAGTTCATCTAAAACTATGTAATGTTTATTTAATATTAATGTTAGCTTAAATGCCTGTAATATTACCGATAAGAAATAAATACATATTTTAGAACAAGAGAGCGGGTTATAAACCATAACCCACTTGTGAATTCTGGTTTATAGCATTATAATATACTAGTGTGTTATTTAATACTTTACCTGCCTAAATTGGCACAAATAATAACTTTTTGGTGTTGAATAAAAAATATTATTTCATACTTTTAATATTTAAGTCGATTTTTTTTTTATTTATTTTTTTTTAATTTAGACATTCAAGAACCATAACCATTTATAAAGTTGCTTTTACGAATTTGTTCCTTACACTTCGTAAATATTAAACATAATTTATTAAAGAAAGAATAATACATCTTTGGGAAACGTTAGGACGTATCCATGGGAATTACAAAACATTAAGAAAGAGCTTACTCTAAATATATTTTTATAGTCTTGGAAAAACATATTTGTTCCAAGAAGATTGCAAAAGAAAAGTAGTATAGTATAAGAATATAGGAACCTAAAAAAACATTAAACCTAAACTTAAGTCTCGATCAAAGGGTTATTAGCTTCGTCATGACATAAAGGCCCTTAAGTTTTATAGTTTTGTGCTTTCTCGATATCCTTTTAGATAATATTCTTTTATTCTCCAATTTAGTTGTCGGCTATTTTTATTCGACAAACATCATCAGATTCTACAGTATGTCCGAAATTGGTAGGGAATGTATTCGGATCTTGGGAAATACAGAAGATAGAAGGGTGGTAAAATAAAAAAAAGCATTTGGCTATTTAATTCTAAATTCAATGCTGTTTTGATAGTGGCCCTATCTTGTTTTACTTTTGAGATATTTTAAAAAATCTAAAAATTTGCATATTAAAATTTTTTTATAAATTGGAAAACCCATGAGTATATGATAAGAGCATAGTCAATCAGTAATCAGCGCCTTTCCCCCTTAGTTTTAAGGTAAGATTAAATTTTAACATATTTAATAGGTAAAAATTCAATCAAAAAATTTTTGTATTGCAGATTATTTTTTTGTTATAAAAAATACATATATACCTGATGATGACCCTTCCAGGCCAAAACGTCGTAATTTGACATAAATTAAATGAAAATTGCTTAGTAAGCAACTGTTTTTATATATTACATGACCTTATTCCCAAGAAAATCCAGAAAATTTTGGAAAAGCATAAACTATATATATATATATATATATATATATATATATATATATATATATATATATATATATATATATATATATATATATATATATATATATATATATATATATATATATATATATATATATATATATATATATATATAATATATATATATATATATATATATATATATATATATATATATATATATATATATATATATATATATATATATATATTTTTAAATATAAAAAATATATAACACTTTATAAAAAAATATATCATAGTAGACTTTTTCCTTGCCCCAAACAAAATATTTTAAGGATATTTAACTCAAAAGAAAAGATTTTACTAAAGAAGAAATAAAAACAGTAAAGGAAACTTTAGCCCTCGGTCAAAAGGCAATCAACTATGTCTTAACATAAAAAGCATTATGTTATATGTTATATAGCTTATGTTTCCACGATGCCCTTTTAAAGAAGTATATTTTTTTGTTGGCTAAAGATAAATCGACGTTTTTGTTTTGGTTATTTAGGTAGTTGTTATAATTATCTTTTATCCAAAAGTGGATATTCTAGACAAAGAAAAAATATTTAATAATTCCTTTATATTTATTATATTGTTAATAAATCAGATATATTTTATGAAATACGTATTACATATATACATTTAAAAAATAAGTAAACCTTAATATTATTTTTAGCATTTTACCTTTTAAATTCAACTAAAGCTCCTTTATTACTTTTGGTCGTTTCAATATTCCAAAATAATATTTTCTGTATATTTTCCATTAACAAAAATGTGCAAATGTGTGAAAATCCAATTTAAATGTAAAAACAATTTTAGATTACATTTCTACTGAGCTTTTAAAATGTATTATTGGTGGATAAAATTGTTCCGATAAAATATTGAAAAAAAAATCCAAGAAAAGATACTTGGGTTATATAAACAATAGGTGGTATTTTAGAGATGCAATTAAGATTTTTATAATTTGAAGTATTTTTCTATTAATTTTATTTACATAACTGTTTTTTGGAAATAATATTATTAACACAGTAAAATAAATTCGAAACTTTAGGAAATGACACATTGCACACTAATAAAAATCAGTTATTTATAAGATATTCATTTTTATAAAATATATGTATATATATACAGGATGTCCCAAAAGTAATGGAAAACAACACAGAATTTTTAGGTCAAATAATAATTTACAAACTTGCCTTATCCGAAAGTAATAATAACAAAGATACAGTGATTAATTTTGATTTCGTTTTTCTAATAATTCTTTATCCAAATGACCTAGCGGTACAAAATTTGTCTGGGCGTTTTGAGGGAGAAATTTATCGTCCAACGCTTTTAATGTTGCTACTGGGCCAGCCTTAGTTTTAAATGTCGTAACTTTTTAGGCTTAGAATATTGACTTGTTTATTAAAAAATAAGTTACTACAATTCATGTGCATAAAATGTATCTTTTTAAGTCTTAAACCGTTTCATCGTTTAAAGGATCTTGCAATTTTTTTATGGAAATATAATTTTATCAATTGTTTCAAACTTTGCATAGTGATAGTTCTAAACACACTGATCAAATCTTTAGGGCAAAAACCGAAAAGCCTCCAACCCCCAAAATCACCCTCAAAGGTCACTGGGGATTTGGGGACCTTTAAGGGTGATTTTGGGGGGGTTGGAGGCGTTTTCGGGTTTTGTGCCCTGAAAGACCTTTCATCAGCGTGTTTAGAACTATCACTATGCAAAGTTTGAAAACAATTGGATAAAATTCATTTTCCATAAAAAAAAATGCAAGATCCTTTAAAGTGCGTTTATCTCGAGAACGGCTGCTCCTAGGGACTTAAATAAAGTATACATTTTTGATGCAGATGGATTTGTAGTAACTTATTTTTTAATAAACAGGTCAATATTCTAAGCCTAAAAAAAGTTACGACATTTAAAACAAGTGAGGTAGGCCGTAGCTGGCGCCCTCTAGTAGCACATTAAAAGCGTGAACGAATTTAAATTTCTCGCCTCAGAAAACCCCCAGACCCCAAGTTTTGTACCGCTAGGTCATTTAGGTAAAGAATTATTAAGAAAAAACAAAAGCAAAATTAAATGTTTAACACCCTGTATCTTTGTTATTATTAACTTTTGGATAAGGCAAGTTTACGTAAATTGCATTATTTTGACCTAAGGAATCTGCTGTTGCTCTGTGTCCCATTACTTTTGGGACACCCATCAAAAAAAAACTTTATACCTATAAGTAAACAATTCAGAAAAGTCAAAAACCGTCTTACAATTCTATTTGTCAAGTAATTTAAAAAAAGGGACGTAAATTTACAAAACTCTAATAGAAATGATATGGAAGCATATCGGAAAGCTTTATATTCATCTAATTCTCGTAGACTAATAACTCCCTCTTTATTAAGTTTCTCACAAAATTTACTTATGTCTTATTATTAATAAAATTAAAAATTCAATTTTAGTTTAACACAAAGTAATTAAAGCGAGGAAATTAATAACTCCAGTAGAATACCTGGAGAAATATATAATAATTTAGGTAAACTTTCAGAATCTGACAAGTTATTGGTAGTAAATTTTATTAAAAATTTAATTACTTTATCCATTCTAATAAATTCAGGGATAGGCGACAAAATAAGTTCTAATTATTATATTTTTTTACTGGAATAATAAAAGACTCCTTATAAATATTTATTAATAAAATTCAACAACATATTGTAGCATTAATTAAAACATGGCTAAATAAAAGAATTAATTTAAGATTTTTAAATTATAATTTCATTTGACAAAATTGTCCTTATGAAAGAGGTAAAATAGCTTATCCTATCAAAAAAGATTATAATTATACTGCAAGAAATATAGACACAACATATCTCCCGCATAACTTTTAGATACAAAAGTGTAGATGGTCTTGGTGCGACGGCAAAAAATATTAACTATGATCCTCCAACATTGAGAAAATTTATTTATTCTATTCCAAATCTAAATATCATAAGTGGGTGATCTTAATGGGCATCATCCTTTTTGGGGTAGCTCAATGGCAAATTATAATGGCTTTCTTATAGATAACACGGGCCCACAAAAAAATAAAAGTGGTGTGTGCTGGATGTCGAACTAAGATTTTCTGGAGTATTTTTTCCGCTAAACACAAATCTGAAGTCAAAATTGAGGGGCAAACAGAAAAAATCGAGAAAAGGCGTAATTTCAGATATTAAAGTTTTTTTTATAATTTAAAATATCAATATCTTAAAAACTATAAAAGATACACGAAACTTGACTGATAAACTATGTATTTTTACAAGATCTTTTGAGGTTATATATCCTTTTTGTCTAAACGCAATATTTTTCGAGTTATAATTAAAGAACCGAATTTTCAGGAGTGTCTCTAGAAAAAATTTAAAAATTATTTCTTTTTATATTTAGATTTTTTTTGCAAATTTTAAGTGATTTGGGATTCAGATAAATATGACAAATATTAAAAAAAATCACATTGATAAAAAATATATTCTTTTTTCTATTTTGGACTGAATTTTTTATCAAAATTACATTTTTCTTTATATCTCCTTTCTTACTTATCCTATCAAAAATGTTTATATAACTTTTTATATAGACAATTTAGACAGCTCTATTTTTTATTTTATGAAATGTATGTATTTCTTATAGTTTATATAAGCGTAGTTGAAACATTCAGTGGTAGCAGGTTTCTGCCGGTAATGTACCGTGTCGGTTTTTGGGTTTTTCTCGAATTTTTGCTGTTTGATCCCCAATTTTAAGTTTAGATTTGTGTTTGAGGGAAAAAAATACGTCAGAAAATCGTAGTCCAACACCCAGCACACACCACTTTTATTTTTTTGGGGCCTTGTAATATTATATATATATATATATATATATATATATATATATATATATATATATATATATATATATATATATATATATATATATATATATATATATATATATATATATATATATATTATATATATATATATATTTAATATTTATAATAATAATATAATATTATTATATAAAATATTTTTAATTTATATATTTTCCCCGTTTTATCTAATAATTTTACTAATTTTACCAAATGATTTTAGTGGTGTTAAACTTTTAATTTTTTCTTTTAAAATTCCTTAACTAAATGAATAGTGGTCAAATTTGGGACGGGGTTTCTAAGGCGAGAAATTTAAGTTCGTCCATGCTTTTGATGCGCTACCAGAGGGCGAGCTACGGCCTACCTCATTTGTTTTTACATGTCATAACTTTTAAGCTTAGAATATTGACCTGTTTATTAAAAAATAAGTTACTATAAATATCTCTGCATCAAAAATGTATTCTTTATTTAAACCTCTAGGAGCAACTATTTTCGAGATAAACGCACTTTAAAGGATCCAGCAATATTTTTAGGGAAAATTAATTTTAGCCAATTGTTTTCAAACTTTGCATAGTGATAGTTCTTAAGACGCTGACCAAAAGTCTTTGAGGGCACAAAACCCAAAAACGCCTTCAACCCCCCCAAAATCACCCTTAAAGGTCACTGGGGATTTGGGGACCTTTGAGGGTAATTTTGGGGGGTTAGAGGGGTTTTTGAGTTTTGTGCCCGTGGAGAGTTTTAATCAACGTGTTAAAAACTATCAGTTTGAAAACCATTGGCCAAAATTCATTTTCCATAAGAAAATTGCGGAATCCTTTAAAGTGCGTTTATCTCGAAACAGCCCTAGAGCTTAAATAAAGTATATATTTTGATGCAGAAAGATTTATAGTAACTTATTTTTTTAAAAAACCGGTCAATATTCTTAAGCCTAAAAAGTTATGACATCTAAAACAAGTGAGGGGGAGGCCTTAGCTCGCCCTCTAGTGGCACATCAAAGCATGGACAAATTTAATTTCCGGCCAGCCCAGATCCCAAATTTTGTACCCTATGTCTTTAAAGGGAAATTTTTAAAAACAAAACAAAATTAAAAATTTAACACCTTGTATCTTTATTATTATCAACTTTGGGATAAACAGTTTCGTAAATTGCATTATTTGGAGTAAGGAATCTGCTGTTGCTCTGTGTTCCATTACTTTTGGGACACCCTTTATATATATATATATACAGGGTGATTCACGTTGAGTGTCCTATTAAAAGTTCTGGAAACCAAAAGGAACTTTTTGAAATTTGGGCACGGTCATAACAGCTAATAAGCTCATTTTAAAAAATATTTTGGCAGGCGTTGCCAGATCTAACCGAAACCAACGGCAACATTGTAATTTTAAATGGAACACCCTGTTTTTTATTGCATATTCGGATTCTACACAAAATTCTAAGTAAGTTTTATTAACATCTTTCTATACCTATATCTTACCGTTTTTAAGAAAATAATTAATCACTATTTTTTTTAAGGAAAATTTTCCATGTTAAAAAGGTTTAATATTTACGTGCCTAACCGAGCTGGATACTAAAAATTTTTTTAGGGGTTAGACAATGCATGTATTTAAAAGATCTACATGCTATTATAGCAATATATCCTACAGGGTGTCCCAAAAAATTTGCATTTTTACAGGTATTTAATAATGATTAAAACTCAATTTTTTTTAAATATAACATACTGTATTTTATCCTATTTTTAAATTAACCAATAATTTACCTACAAAATGTCCATACATGTTTCTATATCCATCTGCCTTTGTTTTTTAAATACAAACGAATTTTAATTTTTTCCATGTGTTTAAATACTATCTACAGTAAACCACCGGCATAATTTACAATTTACCTAGGTAGGCCTTGGAGGTTTGTATTTTAAATTGCTCTGACAACTATTTGACATATAAGGTAAAATAATTTATTTTGTTTGATTATTAAGATATAAATGCTCAAAATATTAAAATTTGCTTATATTTAAAAAACGGTAGCAGATGGGTATAGAAAGACGAATGGACATTTTGTAGGTAAATTATTGGTCTATTCAAAAATTAGATAAAATACAGTATGTTATTAAAAATTGAGTTTTAATTAATATTTAATATCGGTAAAAATGCAAATTTTGGACACCCTGTAGGATATTGCATATTACATGTGATCTTTAAATGCGTGCTCTGTCTAACCCCCAAAAAATGTCTTGTATTCAGTTGTGGCACATAAATATTAAACCTTTTAACTGGTATTTTCCTTAAAAAAAAAATAGCGAATAATTGTTTTCTTAAAAAGCAAGTTAGGTATGGAAGATGTTAATAAAACACTTAGAATTTTGTGAATCCGAATATGCAATAAAAAATAGGGTGTTCCCTTAAATACAATGTTCCGTTTTCGTTAGAATCTGGCAACGCTGCATTTGTATTTTTAAAATGTAGGTTATTACCTATTATGGCCATGTGCCAATTTAAAAAAGTTCTTTTATTGGTTCCCAGAACTTTAATGGGACACTCAACGTGAATCACCCTGTTTTTTATATATATATATATATATATATATATATATATATATATATATATATATATATATATATATATATATATATATATATATATATATATATATATATATATAAAATTTTGGTTAGTCTAACACTGTAATAATAAGGCATACATCGTGTATTTATTTTACTCATAAATATTTTAAGACATGTATTATCAGATTATTTTTCTTAAATATCATTCAAAGTGTAGCATTTGCTTTAATATAAATAACCACCGCTTTTTCTTCATTTTTGCAAATCGGCATGTAAAACCTACGAACCGTAAAATAAGTATACTTAAGGCTTCATTTAAAAACTTAATTTAAAACTGGAAAAAATATTACATAAGTTTATCAAAATAAATTAACTTTGAAAGTGTTGTTTTTATCAGATGGGCACTGGTATACAAAGTGCAAACTGTAAACAAACTTTTATAAAGTTAATTTAAGTTTATCAAGTAATCTCGACCAACTCTGGTTTCTGTTTATTCAAGAAAAAATGCATTTAATATCTGCAAATGGCAAGTATCTCTAACAAAGGTTTTAAATATTAATGTAACACATCTGGTACATTTAAATGATTTTATATCCGTAACAAAATCAAAGAAGTCTTAGAATTACCATACCCGTGTTCTGGTTAGTTCTGGTTAGTTTACTAGGGCATCTATACAGTGACTCCCAAAAGTCCCGGAAAGTCCAATTATCTCACTAACTATTGGGACAGTTAATTTTTGTTTAGCAGTAAAATTACTGCAAATATTGATTAAATATGAAAATCGGCGAGACGGAAGGACCACGGTCGATAGCCTTTTGAATTACTATATTATTGTATATTATAGCAATTCAATAAAGAACGTTAAGTAAGTAAGTAAATATGAAAATCTATGATTATTGTTTGTTTTAGTGCCCCCCAGCATACAAATAATGCCTCCCAGTGGACAAGTTGTTACCAGAAAAGGAGGTCCAGTATCTTTTGAGTGTAAAGCCAATGGTAATCCCAGTCCAACCGTCCAGTGGTCTAAAAGAGTAAGTTTTATAAGTGGTTTTTCCGAAGTTATTATGCAAAGAGTTAAGAAATATTAAAATTTGCATATAGCGTAAATTAAGCTAATTTAGCCGGTTAGCTTGATTTACGTTTATCAATGTAAAGTATACTGACAAGCTTTAAAAAAGCTTTTTTCATACGAGTGTGAAAGGTACTTTTTATGTAAGTTTATAAAATTTCTGACCTTTTAAAGTATCGAATTCATACAATAATTAAAAATATATATTTTTACCAAATCAAACTAATCCAACTTTTAGAAACATTTAAATATCAACTTTTATGGATCGAAGTAATGTTATTTGCTTTAACTTTTTTTTATCTCCTAAGACCGATTTCTTGTAAAAGTTTTATTACTTATAGCTTTCTTTTTTGAAATCTATTAGTGGTGTTCATAAGAAAGTAATATTGATTGCAATTGCAAAATTTATTAAATTTTTATGATTTTATATTTATTTTTATTTCTTAGGTGGTTAGTTGTGGTTATTTGTGGTTATTTGTGGTTAGTTGTGGTTAGTTGTGGTTAGCTGTGTAAAAAATTATAATTAAAAATATTTTACTGATTTTTCTTGTTGCATGAGGCCTTAAACTTCCTGAAGTTGACGTTTAACCAACTGTACAGTCTGCACTATTCTTTCTATTTTATCTTAAATACTTTTTTTGGTTAGTTTAAATGCAAGCAAATTTTGTTTTCTTATTTCATCTTAGCTTTGATGAATGCCTCGTTTTATGTTTTCTTAAGTTTGTATTACCTTTTTTAGCCATTGCTTTGTTTCTTATTGACTTCTTTAATGTCGTGTTGCATTTTATCTATTTTTTTGTTGTTCTTTTATTGTCCTTGATTAAATTTATATCTTTTTTTTAATTCTTACATAGATTTTTTAGTTTTCTTCATTTCTTCTTGTTCTTTCATTATTTTTTTATTAGTGCACTTCATTTCTTATAACCACTGTTCTCATCCTTGTCCTAACAAACATTTAAATATTTTTCTTAATCACTTTGGGTTTTCATTTTTCGCGATCGGAATCCCGTTTTAAAATCCCTCGATTAAAAATCAAACCCCCGGACCCCGGGATTTTTGGATTGACCATAATAATATTTTTATTACAAAATCTGACATTAAAATAAAAACCATGAAAATAAAAAAATAATAATAACACAGGTATGTATCATCATAAAGTAGATAAGTAAAAAATCAAGACACACTTAAAGCTTTTTAGAAAAGCAAAAATAAATTTGTAAAAATAAATTGGCTCTTAAAAACACCAATGTTTTTTTTTATCTTGGAACAATCCACGAAGGCTGAATTTCAATACTCAATACTCAATACTCAATAATTTATTCATGTTAAATCACAATGTGTTACATACGTCAATCTTACAAACAATTTTAAACATTACAAGAATACATATTAATAAACTAAAGGCAACATAGTCTAACATTACAAAAAAAAAAAGTTTTAAAACTAAAATACTTGTGGATAAACTACTTACAACATACTAAAATCTGAGTGAAAATATTCTCAAATGAATAAAAAGCCCTGTTTATTGGGGAACGTTTCACCCTTGTTAAAACTTTAGCTGGTGATTTTTTAAATTATCAGGTAGAACATTATAAAATTTTTGGCCCAAAATGGCCCATCTTGACACCTTCTTAGACGCCAATATGCAGGCCCAAATTGGCCTTAACGAGGTAGTACCCGGGGCATCTTCATGAGCTCGAAACTGACTTTCATACTGCTTAATATACAACAGACACTAGCACATACACACAAGGCACAGTCAGCAGCCCCAGACCCACATACGCATTCCTGCAATCATCCCTGTAACCCAAACCAGACATCACTCTCACTGCCTTTCTTTGCAGACCAAATACCCTATGTACTCCAGCCGAGTGCCCCCATGTAAAATTGCATACGAAATATGGGGGTAAAAAAAATACAAAGTATGCAGTTAGTAATATATCACTGAGACACACTGTGCGGGTTTCGGAGCACATAAACCCCTTTGCTGATTTTCCCCCGCAAGAGCAAATATGTTTCCCCACTGGAGTTTGGATCTAAATTCCCCCAGAAAGTGTCCCTCCGAGGCATTCTCTATACCTGACAAATCCCTCATAGAGAATATTCCCCGATTTGTTTTGTCAGCATTCAAAAGCAGCCTGTTTGAGCAGAACCATTTTTCAGCCCTCTCCTGTGCCACCATCGACCCATTCAGTGAATCTTTATAAGTACCCGCAGCATGAGAAACCGTTGTGTCATCACAAAGAGTGTGAATTTTGCAAGAGTCTCTCCGTTAGGAAGATCATTTATATATATTAAAAAGAGAATGGGGCCCAGGACTGACCTTGTGGCACTCCAATATTAAGTTCACTCTCAGCTGACATCACACCGTCAACCCCTACCACCTGACACCTGCACCGAAGATAAGACTAACAAGTTTGATACTGTTTGGGCTAAAGTTATAATAGGTCAGTTTTTTGGGGAAGGATATCATGATTTACACAGTCAAAGGGTTTTTTAAAATCCCCAGCAGAACTGAATTATATTGCATGTTATGAAATGCCTCTATTATACAGAAACAAGATTTATAATACCTAGAATGGTGTTCTTATGTTCTCTGAAGCCAAATTGGACCGGAGAAAAAGGGCCCTTTGTTTCAAAAAATTTACAATTTTAATGGCCATGCACTTTCTAAAATTTTAGGATTATAGGTAAAAGTGATATTCCACGTTTTTAAACCTACTGTGGGTTCTTGTCAAGTGTGGTAAGACGGAGTTTATTCACACAGGACCTAAATATTCAAAGATTTGAAGAAGAAGGGAAAATATCTGCGGGTAGCAGGTTCTATAGTCTACATACTTCAGAGAGTGCAAGGCCTATCAAGTTTCGTTCTAAGATAAATCGATTTAATGTTAATTAATTATGCAACACAATAATGGTTAAGAATATTAAAACCATCAATATCTATCGCACACCGGAAAAATAATCAGGATGACCGACTTTTTGACCAAATGCTATAAATTTTTAATTGGGTTACCATGGTTACTGATTTTTAAATCAATGCAATACCTTTTTTTGTAGTATTTTAAAGTATTTTTGTTAAAAATCAACAGATTGTGGTATTTTACTTTTTTTAATAAATAAATAAAAATGACTCTCGTCAATTGATAAAAAATCCAGATCCGGATTAGCCCAGCTTGGAATTCTATTCACTTCGCTCTTATCCGGGATGTATATTGGAACTTAGCTGCAGTGCCTTGTGGCGACTAGGCATTGTGAATATTTGTGGTCAGTGGTTCTTAAAGTAGATACTGTTTCCGCAGAAAAATTTTATATTTGAATTTTAAATTATTAAGATTTTGTTATACAAGTTTGTAAAAAAAGTTTTAGCAGAAATGTTTTTTAGGTACAAAGAGTTATTGCCAATAAAAAAAATATGTGCCAGGGGCCTATTCAGTAAACCTATGACGTAATCAGTTTGAAATAATAGCAATAAACAATACTTAATAATATAGTGGTTTAAAATTTTAATAAATTACACAATATACAGTGGGAGGCTCTAACTTGGAATACATTCAGTAAATCAAATATTTTTTTTTTCGAAAATATGCTCGGATCCGGATACGTCGATTAGTATTCTAAATTGCGCTCTTTTCGAAGTAATAAAATTTTATACAGCATGTCCCAAATTTAAGATATGACGTTATCGAATATTTTTATAAATGGCAACATTAATTTTTTTTAAGACTATTTTAAAAGAGAATGTCAAGTTAGACATGTATGCCAAATTTTAATTTTTTATTTCTTGTCATTTGAAAGATATTGCCATATATATTTTATATATACCGAGTGAGTCTAACTTGAAATAAACTTAGTAAATCAAACAAGGTTGTTTTTCCGGAAATATGCTCGGACACGTCAATTTACAATAATTGCACTCTCTTTGATGTAATAAAATTTTATACAGCATGTCCCAAGATACGACGATATCGAATATTTAAAAAAATATGAAAGGAGTGCTAGCGTACTTATGGCTATGGAAAAATATCTTTTATGGTGCCAGATGTGTTTCTGTAACAACTTCTGAGGTTTCCATTATGGTTTTCGATATTATTTTTATTCTGTTTTTTTTTTAAGATTTTGGTGATCAAGCAAACGCTTGACCACCTCTCGTTGTAAAACCCTATACAGGTATACTCATATTTTTATTTCTTTATTTATTATTTTTTTTAATTTAAACTATATATAATCCAAGCTCAATTGTACATAAAATCATGTATATAACGCGTACATAAACAGGTTTTATTGACTCATCATTTTATATATCAATATAAAAATATTTGTTTAATAAAAACTTAAATTATATACTAGTTATATGTCCCAATTCTTATCCCTAACATTAAAAAAACTCATTTAAACTAACAATAAACCTTAAAGTTTGAAAAAAAAAGAATTAAATTTAGATACACATTTTATCTCACTGAAACTATATAGGATAAATGCCCTCATTCGGGTCTATACTCGGGGAGAAAGATAACTCGCTGCCATTTAAATTGAGAATTGAGTTTCAGCAGACTGAGATGAAAACATATTAACATAATCGGATTCACATTGTTTCTCGAATGTCTGCCCATTTGTTATCCGACTTTTCGATTTAGTAGATTCTCATCAATTGAGTAACGTCCTGGACGAATGTAATTTATTTTATAATAACTGTTTTTAAAGAAGAAAGGTACCTTTTTTTTTATCATACGTTGCAAAAACATGTAAAATGTTATGGTGTGGTAATAGATTTTCTTAATGACCTATTTATTTTCAAAAACTTAATAAGTTTATAACTAAATATATACTAAGTGACATAAAAAAACAGAAGACCCAGCATTAATGAATTAATTACAACATTTTTTTCTATACATATATGTGTTTTAGGGTTAGGTAAGTTATCGTTTCAAATTCGAGAAAAATTTAACCGTTGGAAAAAAGTGAAGAATGAATAATGAGTTGGACCTCCACAATGCCTTATGTATTCACAAACACGTCGGGGCAGACTCCTAATAAGATGGTTGATTTCCTCTTGAGGTATCTCATCGCAGACAACTTTTACCTAATGCTGAAGTGCCGCTAGAGTCTGTGGAGGATAGTAAATGGAGTAATCTTCTTCCCATAATGTCCCAGACGTGTTCTTTGGGTGAAAGATCGGGAGATCTGGGGGCCAAGGCAACAAATCGACTTGATTTTTTTTAATGGGCCAACGTAATTCTGGCTACATGTGGTCGTGCATTATTTTGTTGGAAAAGTGGGTTGGGGACCATCCGAATATAAGGAGGAACATGTGGTTCTACTACCTCCTGGAGGTAATGCACGGTGGTCATGTTGCCTCTGATGAATGTTAAAGGTGACCTATTTCCATAAGCAATAGCCCCCTTCATACCATAATTTCGACAGTGTGGTGCACATGCCTTTTAATAAAAAATTTAGGATCTCATCTTTCACCACGTCGCTTTCTCATCCTTGCCCAAACAGAATCTGGGTTAATCACTAAAGATAATGTTATTCCATTCAAGGTCTCTTTCAACCCCCGGGTTTTCCTTTCCCCGGGGCAATTCCAAAAGCCCCAATTTTGAAAATTTCAAACTTCGGGGTTTAAAGGGGGTTTTAAAGGCCAACCTTTTGGGTTTTTTACACTTTTGTGCATCCTCGTGGCTATTCGCCCCCTATCGCGCAAAGCTGTTGAAAATTTTCTTATTTTCTTACCTTAGGTATGATAAACAAATTAAAGCAGCTCTTCATAAGGTTTGCAACGATCAAATGCGAATTGAATATACTACAAAACAAAATTATCGCGTACTTACTTTTTCTGTGGGAATAGGGGATAACACAAAAGCCACTCTTTCGATATGGTTAAAAAACTAATTGTTTTTTATCCTAACTTAAACAAATATATTCCTAAAAATACTTTCTAATAAATTTAATAATACTGGGTGTTCTGTTTTCTATGTCACTTAGTTTAAAATTCCCAAATATTAAACAACAATATTTAATATAAAGCTAATACCAATACCTTAATAAAGTAAAATGCAAAAAATATATTTATAATAATATTAATTATAACAATTATTTCCAAAAAAAATATGTTTTGCATTTTAACTTAAAAGTCTATACAAATATGGGTCCTCAAGGCCTTCGTTTCCGAGATACAGGGTGTTCACCACGGGCAATTGCTTAAAGTATAGTAAATAAAAAGTAAATCCAAACAGCTAAATAAAAGACTCACATACCGGGACTGTAATTCACCAAAAAATCCCCAAAAAAAATTTCCCAACTGGACCCAACTTTATGATGTTAGACCCCATATGAATATTTTCTCGCATGCACAGCCGCTTTTAGTCGGTCAAATAATGTTTCAGGGACACAAAAATAAAAGAATAAAAAATGTCTGGCCCGCTTAGGCACCTGCATTTGCATTGTGGGCCCAAATTTATCAGTGCTGTGCTTGTGATACTTGTCGACAAAATATAAGGAATTGAAATTGGTTTATTCTTCGTTCTTTTGAATTTTAGCGAGGTCTAAGAGTGTCGTATTTTTCAAATTGTTTTGTTATTGTTAGCGTGGTTATTTTGTTGTTACTGTTATCGTTGTTAATATTTGTTGTTTTACTGTTGTCATTTAAATGTTTTATCAAGATGGCGTTGTGGAGACCTTTTGATGTTTCTGATAATGAAACGGACAATGTAGAAGCGATTTCATGACGAACCCGTCGGACTTTTTAAATAAAACTTACATGTTCAAGCACAGAAACTTATTTTAAATATTTACACTTGTTTAAAAAGTGAAAATGGGGGGCATCAAAAAAACGAAATTTTAAAAAGGATTTGTGAGCTCACTAAACTTGCTCGTACTACAATTTACACAGTTATTAGAGAAGGAGATACCATCGACCATTCCAAAAGCAAAAAAGAGCTAACCAGAAGCTTAAAAGTTGAAATGGCGAAAAAGGGTTATACGCCAAATTTGTTTATCAATTTTAGAAGAAAACAAAGTCCCAACATTAAAATAATTCAGGAAAAGTTTGGGATCACCCAGATTAGAATATAAATTTTGGACACCTTGCGTAATATTTTCAATTGCGGTTCAAAAAAAAAAACCAAAGGATGGTTATAATGGAATCGTCTCGTATCGTAGCATGGGGGAAGAATATTTACGTGTAATTAAAGGGAAAATCGCCAATCAAAAAAGGAGATAGTGTACCTGGACGAAACTTGGTTCCCCCAAAGGTCTTGTTAAATATGGTTGGGTGGATTATAATAAGGGACACTAAAGGGGGCCCGTTCTCGCGGAAAAAGAGTAATTATATTCACGCAGGCAGCAAAAAGGTTTTGTTCCTAACGCTTTATTATTTCAGCTAAAAAAATAAAAAATTCATCGGCTGACTACCATGAAGATATGACCGCCAGTCTGTTGAAAAGTGGTTTATTGAACAGTTGTGCCGAATCTGTCTCCAAAGGAAATTTTTTATAAAACAATTTTGGAAGTGTGCAATAAAAGATTTTTTGTAAAACATTAATATAAATATTTCATTATCATTTTCTACACTAATTAGAAAACTTATATGATCTTTTAGCAACAGTTAAATATTAGATGCTTTAATATATTAAAATATTGATCAGGATTTCAATTGGTCAATTAATTATTATATTTTAAATTTAAAAAACTTATAACAGTTATAAGAACTTTACGAAACAATTAAATCTACTTAATTTGCCAAACTTGTCGCATTTCCCATCTAAATGGGACTATCCAAGTTAAATGCTCTTATCCGGGTTTATAGTCGAAAAGAAAGATATATCTCGCAGCCATCTGAATTTTAAATTGAGGTTTAAGAGAATTGAGATGAAAACGTTTTTAAATTCCTTACTGTTTCTCATTTCCTTGTTTATGGGATATTAGACTTTCATATACAGGATGTGTATTAGGTATGTTCAATAAATTAAACAGACGATTCTTTAAAGCCCGGTATTACTGCGCAAATAATTAATCTGATATTTAAACCCATTATTTTTTCTAAATCTACCTTTTAGCATACAATCTTTAGTTTAGGCGGTACCTGAGTACCAGTTGCAAAATCTCGTTTTAAAAAAATTTTATCTAAACCGGGGGTAATAAGGGTAAACCCCTCTTTTTTGTGTGGTAACTGTCACTTTACCGCACTAGTGTGGTAACTGTTATCTTACCACACTATGCGGTAAGATCATTTATACTAAGGACTTTTTAAAAATCGTTTATTTAAACATCGTTTAACAATAATTACTCTTCACGTAAATTACCAAACATACAGATAATATACCTAAAAGTTAATCGAAATAGTCGAGTTGCTCACATTTCCTATATTTAAGACTACCGATTGCATTGGCTTTTTTGACAGTATAATAATTTCTGTAGGAGAAACATCTGGTGTTTCTTTTTCTAGTATGCGTTCCACTAAGGGTCCAACGCTGCAATCGGTGCTACCGGAAATTGAAAATATCAGTTTACTTTTTAGGGACTCCTCTACGTATCCTTCGGCGACGATAGGAGATTTCCATCCTTCATGACGTTTTAGTTCTAAAATATAACCTCCTGCATCGGCCAACAATGTCGCCGATGTTCTACGAGAGCAATGTCCCGTATAATTATTTGGGTCTTTTAATCTTAAATTTTTGGCAATTTTTCATGGAATTTTGAAAATTGTGTTAATGCCTACCGCCTGACTATTACATTTTCCATTATTGTAACAAATAAAAAGCCGATCATGGGATATTTCGATGGGTCGCAGAAAAACATACTTTCTGTAGATTTCTCGTGCTCTGACAAATTTGTGTAATGTAATATTTGATGTTGGGAATCATTACTACTAAAAGGGATCCTTTCTTTTTAATATTTTTTATTTCCATTTTAGTTAACTCCTCTCTTCGTCAGGCTCTAGCAATTTCTATGGTTGAAGCAACCTGAAGCAACAAGAAAAACTTTATAAAATATAAAAAATAATAAAGAATAAAGCTTAAAAAATATATGAAATATTTACAGGTTTTATGTTCTCCTATTTACATACCTTCATTAACAAAAAAGTGTCATCTGAAGCATCCTTTAGAAACAAATCCATCTTGCAGTAAAAACTTTAGATTTTTTTGGTTTTTGTTTAACCGTTTTACACTTTAAATATGCAATTAATTTCGGAAAGTGTTCTATACAGATATTGTGTTTCATTGAAAGCATTGATTTCAACATAGAAAAATAACACCAGAGGGATATTTTTTCCGTTGAATCTATCTTTAAAATAGGCAAGAAGCACGTCTTCATTTGCCCCATCTTTAGATACATTTTTTGAAAAACACTATCGCACAAAATCTGAGTACTCCTTTTAAATGCTTTCCGGATCTTTCTAAAAGCAAGCTGGAAGGTGCTTTTTCAACGAGCTTGAAAATTTCTCTAAATTCCAATTCTTTAAGAAGATAAAGAAAAGATAAATTGTTAACTTAACGTTATTTTGACTGTTGCTAGCGGATCCACAATTTTATTTTGCTGTGGGGTCATTTTGACAATGGCTGACACCGATCGAGGTTACTGGTAGTTTAATCAACTGCTAGTGTAAAATTGAGGAAAACGTTAAAGAAAAATTATTATCACAAAAAACCTGACGGTTGTAGAAAAATAATATACACAACTCAAGTGGTAAACGTTTTTAGCGCACTTGGAATGCAAAACTCGCCTGCAGTTTGTTTTGCAAACGTCACTTTGCGTGCGCTAAAAACCTGCTTACCACACTTGGTATGAAATATACTCTTAATGTATTATTAATTTTACCAAACCTCAAACTATACAGAAGTGGGTATAATCTGACAATATAATACAGGGCGTAAGTAATTTTAGGACAAAAAATTTATAAACATAAATCCGCATTTTTTCCTGGGATTTGCGGCGCCCCAGAGCCCTTCCTTATTAACCGCCATTGCATACTAATAAAGATAACTTAAATTTTTATTTTGTTTTCTTTTAAGGATGGGTTATTGCCATCAGGACTACAAGTAGAAACTGGTTACTTGCTCAATATTAACGAAGTGCAAAGACAAGATGGAGGAACTTACCAATGCACAGCATCCAATGGTATTGGTCAGCCAGTTACAGGAGAAATTAAATTACACGTATTATGTAAGTATTTAAGTTTTATTACATATGTTTAAATTAAATCTTTAAAAAGTATTCAACAAACTAGAATAAATATGTTGTATTGTGTCCACAGTTGGTTTTTTTTAATACTAATAAGTAAATAAAAAATTGCTTTCAAATGTTTCAAGATTTATTAGAGTATTACTCTATAATTGTTTTGCCTTGTTAGGGCTTTGTCAATAGTACTAAAGGTACTAGAGTTAAAAAAGGTAAAGGTCTAAAACAAAAACACTCGACAAATGTTTGTACCTAAAAAATTATCGGTTATTACAAAAGGATCCATATGTGGAGATATATTTATTCATAATCGGCATGTCTAGGAATTTTTTTGGTCAGTAAAGATTTTTTAATATTTAGCTGTTTAAATAGGTTTAGCTTTTGGCCTTTATTTTCCCTGTAAAGTAATTTAACACTATTTAAATTATAAAATAATTTTGTTCTATACTATTTAAATTCGATGTTTTATGTTTTCTTATTTTAGTTTTTATACTCCTTCCACTCTGACCAATATATTCCGCATTACAACTGCGCAATTAATATATTTTAGATATTAGCAATAATATATGTTATAGACTAGATAAATAAGGCTGTAAAAAATTTCTGTAAATAAGGTTAACCTAGGTAGACTATTAGTAAACAACAAAGATAAGACATATGAACTGGATATGTCAGGGGAATATTAAAACCAGAATAAAAGCATAGAACATTAATTATAAATAGTGTAGAAAGCACAGAAATTTTCAATTATTTTATTAATTTAAATAGTGTTAAATTACTTTACAAAAAAAAAGATAAAAAGGCTGATCCTTTATTAACAACTTGAAATTAAAAAATCTTTAATCGACCGTATAACTTTTTCCACTAATTACCGAATATATTTAATTGACATGCCGATTATAAATAAATATATCTCTCCATCTGGATCCTTTTGTCATAACTTACATTAAAATAAACAGGACTTTTTGGGTAGAAACATTTGCAAGTGGTTCTGTTTTGAATATTGTTAACTTTAATACCTTAATAATCTTGACAAAGCGAAAGAAATGTAGGAATTTTATTTACTTAACTTTACTTTTAAGTTTTTATTTTAGGAAATTAATTACTTTTGTGACAAATGTAAATTAAAATAAACAACCAAATTTTTTTATGATATATCGGGATCTCAAAAACTCATCATCAGAGGTATAGAAGAACGGAAATTGCAAAATGTTTTGACAGTTATGTTGCTTTAGGTTTTTTAGATATTAAACCTGCTTAATAGTTTCTCCACACAAATTTATACAATTTTTATTTAGTTTGATTGATAGGCAGAAGGTTACTATTTAACTTGAGCCACTACCTCTTGTCAACTATTACGTACGCTGCAGTTATTTTACTAAAAAAAATCCTTCTATAAAAACCATCTCTGGAAAAGCAGCAATATACCTTTTTATTTTTTCTTCTTAAAAAACCCCTTTAAACTGCCATTCTTTCCAATAAAACTTACAACTTGACGTTTATAGATGGTTTTGAAAACATCTTGATAATTTATTTTATTTTGCTTATTAATATTTGTAAAACCTGTTAGGGTGATTTGATAACCTGTCTCGTTACGCACGTTGCAGAAAACAAATTTTTTGTTGTCTTAGGTATTTTTAAATGTTACCGAAAAAGCAATAAGAAAAACGCTTTACTTTAACATTATTTTTATTTCTATCTAATAAAGAGAGTGCTTATAAAATCTAAAAGCTATTTTTTGCGAGTAAAACGTTTAAACACGGTAACTAATTTTGACTAACCGCTTTATTTTTGCGATAAAATTATAAGACCATAGAGAAGAAATTTCCTGTCTATAATAGAAAATATTTTTAAACCCTACTCCGTAAGTTTTCTCGGCTATAATCGGATTTCCGAATAGCTAGTTCGGAGTATAAAAATAGAAAGACTAGCAAGGTCTTGCTACGATTTGTTCTCTTTCTATCCCATGAAAATGTACAAAAGCTTATCCCTGTCATTGCTTTACTTATTTTTTCATTTATTTTTTAACTTTTGGGGATCCTAACCCACTAACCTGAAAACTTTTGTTTACTTATGTGTTTATTTTTCAACCCATATTTTAATTATTTGAATTTTTTAAATTTCCCTTTTAAAGCGTTTTTTTTTTAGTTCATCTTTAAATAAATACATTAAAATATTGAAGTTTGGTGTTTGTGGTCTGTGGTTTAAAGGTTATAAAATGGACCCAATTTTTATGCATTTTGTAGGAAAGAACAACTTTGGGGAAACAAAAAAATCTTTTTTGTCTTAAACTCCATCAGTGTTTTAAATGTATTTTAATTGAAAATTTGTATACATATTTTTTAATATATTTGGACATTGCACTAAAGAATTTATTTTTTCCGTTTTTTTATTCATCTTCAAAATTTCCTTACGTTTCTTTCAAATATTTAATAATTTTTCAACCAAGTTTCTTTTTTAGAAAATAATCTGAACAGCTTTTTGAATTTTTCTTTAAAATGTACTAATAATTTGCCTGTATATTTTCCTACCAAATGTTACATTTCTTGATAAAATTATTAAAAACTACTTGAAGCACTGTAAGTACATTGCCCCAAAACAATATCGCATCACCTCTATTTTTTACATAAGACTAAGTGTAAACATGTCCTAGCGTAATTCCTAATATCTTTTCTAAAAAAGGAGCTACCAAGATAAACAAAACTTTAAAAAAAACAAGGCTTTAAGGTTTTGATAAAAAAAAAATCTGCTACTATCTGTGAATCTTTCCCCAGATTGTGCATTTTTCCACAAAGCAACCTATGTTTTCATGTTGAATAATATACTATATTTCCGTTACTGAAATTTAACGAGCCACTTAGGGAAAATGATATGGAGTACCAATTAGTGATAGAAAGAAAGAATCTTTCTAACTTGTTTCTTGTCTATTTCTATCTCTATTGAATTACAGAGTTCGCCTGCTGATGTCTGAACTGACGTCATCATTTTATAACACGTTACATGAATTAGTAAGCTAAGTTAAGGAGTTGTGTTGCTGGCGGTTGACAGATGTGAATTACGTAAAACCCTTATTTGATGTCAACAATATGTATTATTTTAGTAAAAAAGGCAACTAAACATGTGTTTTTTATATTCTAACGATCACTTAGATTTATTTATTTATCAGTCTGTCAAAATTAAACAAACCGGCACGTCATCGCGACTGCTTTAAACAGTGTTACTGTCATTTCATCTTGCTAATTTTTTCAGTAATAGGAGACTTACTGATTCTAATTAAGATAGTTACTAGCCTAAATTTTAAAAGAAATCTAGAATTACAGTTTTGCTTGACAGATAGTCTTACTGCTGTAGATATTGCATTTTTGAATAGAAAAACACAAAGAGCTTTAAAAGTGGTATGCTTTCCAAGATTCTGTTAGTTATTTCTGGGTAGTTAATTTTTTTCCAAATAAAAATAGTCTTGTTTTATGAATTTTGGGTTTAGCCCGACAAAGTTTGTTCGGATTGAACTGAGTACTAGGGGATTTCTCACAAAGAAAAATACAATGCAGGTATTTTAATCGGAGGTTTTCAAATCACAAAACACAAAAGGTTTAAAATCCAAACCTTTCGTGTTTCGACCTAAGAAGATGAAGTTTTAAACTAAAATAATAAAATGTGAATAAAAAGAGATTCTTTTAAATTTTTAAATGCATTAGGGGAAGGGTAAGATAAAAAAATATCCAACGAAAAAAATTTTGGGCCCCTTTTAATTCAGTAGGCTCCAATAAAAATGATACAGGGGGTTTCCCCATAATAGACTACCTATTTTGATATTGAAATAAATTCTATATGAGATAAGTCAGTAAGTTTTTTTTTATATTATTATCTTCTATGGCCTTTTTGGGGGGTTAAAAACAAAAATTTTTTAAACGAGTCACAAAAAAAAAAGTAATTTTTTAACAATAATTTAAAGTTTAGTTTTAATTCTTTTGGGTTGTTCAATTCAACAACGAGTTTTTTTGGGGAAAAAAATAAAGAGTAACTTAATAGAAGAAGATGAAGGGCAGTACATACCGCTAAAAACTCTGAAAGAGTTCTGCGAGAAGTGTTTAATGGCCGACTCATTTTACTTTTGGGG
>JAHBCN010001534.1:0-12500 GCA_019359885.1 Listronotus oregonensis
TCCATAGTATGCTTGTCCCTAGATGTTGGAAGACCTCAAATTTAACATAAATAAGCCTATTTTCTTGGTATCTTTAAAAATTTACTAGTTGTACACACTAAAATAATAATTAACATAAATAATGGGTTAAATGCTAAAGAGGGTTTTTGTTGCTAATAAAAAAATTATTAGAGTTGCTTTTCATATGAAATATAATAAGTCACGCCATGCAATTTAGGTTGCAGAATGTGGATGTTCCACTTCTGTGTCTGTGTCTGTTCTCTATTTTTAAGAAGTAATCCTCATATGTTTGTAAGAAATGATGGTATCTCTGAGATCATCTTCACAAGGATTAGGGATGATTTAGTTCCACTTCATCACACATCTTTATTTCATAAGGATGAGCTGTATTATTGTTTACAACAGAATACATTGAAATCTAAAGAAAGCATAAAATATGTTTGGGATTTTTTTCTTTTCTAAGACCTGATTTTTAATGTGTTTGTAATTTATATATATTTTTTTGTATATCAAATTTTATTTTAATTACATTAAGTCATTCAGTCTATAGTTAAATATGCAATTTCGAAATGGGCACATCTTGCATATTTTGACAAATACGTTTTTTTTTAAATCACTGTGTTCTCAATATATTTTCAATATTTTTTTTTATTGAAAAGCCAAAAAGCTGTAAAATAATTAACTTAGAACTAGTACATATGGTATTCTATTTTGACTTATCAGTAGTACTAATAATAATAATTATTATAATTTCCCCAACAAGAGGAAAAACAAAAATATAAACAACACAAATAAAAGTTTGTTATAAAACTAAACTAGTTAAAGTCTAAATTTAAAAAAAGTAAAAACAGTCAGAAATACAAGTCATAATGCTAAAAACATAAAAGGTATACAAAATTTTAGTATTGAAAAACTCAAAAACTTTTTTTATATACAAAATAATATCTTATTAAAACAACGCTTTAAGAACGATACAACAATAGTACTATAGATCTCCTAAAACAAAGCTTTCAGAACAACAATAGTAATATAGGTCTCCTATAACGAATTCTAAAATCACAAGGCACTTTAAAAAGGTAGTTTCTCTATTTACAGTACATTACTCAATATGGGAATTGTGTTTACAATAAACTCATCCAAAGAATAGTTTGCACTTTCCAACAACGCACTTTTGATAACTTTATTGAAACGTTTGGTATCAAGCCGCCTTATATTTGGAGGAATTGCATTATATAAGTACCTTCCGTGGTGATGCAAACTATTTCTGGTAACCATATTAAGAGATTGGGGTAGGTTTAAGTCTTCCCTTATTCGGGTAGGGTAATTATGTATATCGCCCCGTTTCTCTATTTTTTCCCTATGCAAAAAAGTGACACTCTCATAAACAATCATGTCATAAAACGTGAGGATTTTTAAAGATTTAAATAGTGGCCTGCAGTGTGCAATTCTATCTGCATTACCTATAATCCTAATTGCTCGCTTTTGCAGAAAAAAAAATATGTTAGACCTGCCAAGGGTTGTATATCCCCAAAAAACTATTCCGTATCTAATGCGTGACTCAAACAAAGCATGTTATACCTTCAAGGATATTTTGGTATCGTTTATTTCTGTAGAAACCGTTCTTAAAGCAAAAAGGTAAGATGCTAGATGTTTACATACTTGGTTGAAATGAGTTTCCCATTTAAGATTATTATCAATATGTAGACCTAAAAACTTATAGTTTGATACTTTATGTATTATATCATTGTTGATCCTAATTGAAATTGTGTCCCTTTTAGAAAATACCATAATGTTAGTTTTTGAAATATTTAAAGACAGATGATTTGCATCAAATCACTGCTTTACTGTTTCAAGGTCTTTATTAATTAAGTTTTGCAGTGCTAAGGGTCCCAAAACCGAACTCTGTGGAACACCGTGACTCACCTTTTTAAAGTCTGACCGAGTCTTAGTGCCATCAGTATCCGTTCCCTGAACCGCCTGTTGTCTATTAGATAAATACGACCTAAACCATTGCAAAGAAATACCCCTAAACCCATATAAGTTTAATTTATTTAATAATTTCTGATGATTGACACAATCAAATGCTTTTGCCAGATTGCAGAAAACAACAACTGTTAAATTTTTATGACTTTGATCAAGATCACAATAAACTTTACTCATAAGATTATAAATGGCGTCCCTGGTACTTACATCCTCTTGAAATGCAAATTGACTAGCATCTAGTATTTTACGCCCTGAGAGAAATTTTTTTATACGAGCCTTTACTAGTGATTCGATAATCTTTGAAAGGATGCTTACCTATACTTACTTTGTTGGAAAACATCTCTGGTATTGGTTCTAGTGTCGACGTCATGGCGTATATAGAAATATTTTTAAAAACGTCAAAACTCTAAGAACGTTCTTTTCGAATTTATCGCTTAAACATAAGTCCGTTAATCTATGTTAGACTTCTGTCTCTTTTGTTTTTATGATTTAAAACAACAAATATATTACACCATCCCAGTCATTTCATTGTCTGAAGCTAGTAAACGTGCTGTTACACTTGCACAATGAATTATTCTGATTCTGAGAATGAAATTGAATATTAAAGAGTCAGCAAAACTATGAATGGGCTTAATTGTGGAAGAGAAAAGATCGTTGATGTAAAGAAGAAATATAGTTGGTGCCTGTACTGAGCTGTGGGGCACCCCAGCATTAATTGGGTGAATGCAAAAAGAGTGACCATCTACAGTAACTGACAAGCGTCGATTAGAAAGAAAACTAGAGAGCCTAGAATAATGCTTAGGTGGAAAACTGTAGGAAGAACGTTTGTTAAAGAGTGCATTGTATCAGATCTGGTCAAAACCTGTCAAGAGCAACAATCTGGGATTCACCAAGTGACTCAAGGCACATGTTCCAGTTGTGCGAGACAAAGGAGGAAAGAAAATTTGCTGTGGAACTTTTGTGTGGAATATGTACTATTTGTAATGGAGTCGTGTGAAATTTTGTGGTTTTCTAAATATATTAAGATTTATGAATTAATGAATTTTTCTATTACCTTACAAACAACTAAAAAAAGAGAGAGTTAGAGATTTAGTTAGAAGTTATTTTTGGATCCTTTTTTGGGGTTGCAGCTTTCAATCTCTCTGAAAAAATGCCTGTGTCATAAGAAATTTGAAAGGGGCAAGTCAAGATGCATATTTTTAAAGACGATTGCTGGTATGCCATCGAGCCCAGACGATTTTTTGGTGTTAAGAGAAGAAAGGGTATGCTTGATCTGCTTGAGCTTAAAAATCATATCAGACATTTTTATAAGAAACAGACAACTGTTGGAAGAGGAAGATTAATGGGATAAGCAAGGTTAGAATTGGTGGCAAATAGTTCGGCTTTTCTTTTAGAGTCATCTTTAAAGGTTAGGGGTAAAAATAATGACTAATGTTGGCAAAAGACCAGAAGGGTTTACTGTCATTCGAGCTACAGATGCCTTTATCTTTTATGCGATTGTTAAACCGTTTTTTAGCTTCTGAGATAGTTAAAATATACTGAGTTCTTGCTGCTAGCTTATCGATTTTCGGCACTAGGATTTTAAAGAAACTTTTTGTAAGCTTAGATTTTTTAAAGTCTGGCTTCGTCACAGGATTTACAAAACTACGATTTATTATTTGAAGGTTTTGGGTTTTTTTTTGGTATGAAGAACATGCGTCTCAATGCCCAGTTGAACTGTTTCAGTAATTTGTTTACAAATTTCTGAAGAATCGTGAGAGAAGAAGCAGATATAGGGCAGCTTTCGCAGTCTTCTTAAGTATTGTACCTAAATCATTACAATGCTGGTTAAGGTCTCCCTTGGATAAAGATTTAAAGCCACTGGTATTGTTAATAAAACCAAATCGTTTAAAACATTCGTTGAGCGCTTTGAATCGTCATTCGCTGTTGACTATTATAGCGTCTATCATTGTGTTAAAAAAGTTAATAGCCCAGGCGTATTAGGTGTTTTACCTCGAAATAAGAAATAATAAGCGTTTAACTTGTATAAACCTTCATTTTGGTATTTTAAAAGTTCTATCCAATGTCTCATAAGATCTCTTGTCTTAAGATATTCAATGTCAAATGTCACAAAATTTGTTTTTTCGCAAATATCTCGCTTTCTATGGTTTTAATGATAATTGTATTTATTATAAAAATTGTAGGGCATAAAATTCTGTACTAGTTTTGTTTAAAACACTTTTTTATACGCTTAACTGTTTTTGAGATAGAGCGCGGGGATTGCGCAGCGGTTAGCCATACCGAGAGTCGGTAGATATGTTAATGCGTAGTTAATTAATCACTAAAATATCAATAATTTTATAAAAAAATAATTTTCTATTGATAAATTTGTTATATTTAATAATATTTTTTATTTATCAAATATATTTGCTTAATAATAATTACCTACTTTGTGTAATTAAAAAAATTAAGTGAAATACTTTAAATTTTAAATACTCTAATATATCTAAATTATATTTTTAGTTAAAAAAATAATAAAGTAAATGCATTTAAATTATATCTTAATTTAGCAATTATGTACCATACATTTACTACATCCGAAGTTCACAAGGGAGTGATTATATAAACTTTAATAATTAGGACATGAGTGTCAATTTTCTTCTCCTTTATAATCGTCTTCCGGTCGCTGGAAAATTGCCCATTTATTATCATTATCCCCGTTTTCAACGATATTTGTCCCTAAATCGTTTTCATACTATGAAGCATTGAGAAAAACTTGCCCATTACACTGGCCAAAGCTAAAGACCTTTGCCCGATTCATTCATCGGCAGCGTAAACCACATCCATTCTTGCAGTTGCAAAATATTGTGTTCGGTAGTTTTTCTGAAGCTGGTGGCAATTTTATCTTTATTGGTTCCATGTGTTAATTTAGCAGCGCCCAACACCATTCTTAAGGTTCTAAATCATTTCCGGTTGCAGACGCCTAATGCCGTCACTGATTGGTCTACTGACTGATAAAAAGCAAAAATTATACAAATAAAATAAAAAATATAACCAAAGGACTATATTAGCCTTTAAACAAAGAAATAATAGTAGGTGGTTTCTTAGAAGTATTTATGCTTGGTTATTAAAAAATGTTTTAAATATTTCAATACAGTGCTTTGGCAAGGTAGGCCCGTTTGTAATTCTGGTCCAATAAATAGAGGTAAATCTATCCGATTTCTAAAACCATTTTATTTTTCTGAATATTAACAGGTTTGTTTGATGAATACTAATATTTTTATAATGCATTAGTAAAAGTTTATAATATAAATTGATTTTTAACTTCCAGAAGATGGAGACCAGTTAGCTGCAGAAAATACAGACGATTCAAATCATGGAGAAAAGGCTGGCGCACCATTGCGAGAACAGGACCGGTTTCTTCCAATAGCTAATGTTGCCAAAATTATGAAAAAAGCCATCCCGGACATGGGAAAAGTAAATAACAAGGTACGCATAGCCTTTTTCCTATTTGTTTTTTTATTTGAACTCCTTCCTTGCAATATTAATTGAGTTATTTTAGATTGCTAAAGATGCCAGGGAGTGTGTCCAAGAGTGCGTCTCTGAATTCATTAGTTTTATTACTAGTGAGGCTAGTGATAGATGTCACTTAGAAAAAAGAAAAACAATTAATGGTGAAGACATCCTATTTGCTATGAGTACATTGGGATTTGATAACTACGTTGAACCTCTAAAGCTATACTTGCAGAAATATAGAGAGGTATATACATAATATTTAAATCATTTATTATATATGTTATCGTAAAAGACCGATTTTGGTGAATCTCAACAATTGCCGGTGAATGTCAAATATTTAAAAAAAACCGAACGAGCACTAACAACTTTGGTACGTTCTGGTTAATACTAATAATTTTGGTTAAGTTTATTGGTTCCGGCTCTTGCTAAGCAGAACGCAGCCAAGTGGATAGTTTTGGTTAGTGCTCGTTCAGTTTTTTGTTAAATATTTGACATTTACCGGCGAATGTTGACATTCACCGGCGAAGGTTGACATTCACCAAATTCGGTCTTTCACTGTAACATATACAGGTTGTCTCATTTTCGACACTAATAGATAATCTCCGGAATTTAGTGCTAACAAAAAAGTAATATAGACGTAATATGCTCTTTTTGGCTAAAACCTAAAATGATAAAATTAAAAATTGCCCAAAATACCCCTCGCTTAACCCATTAATGGCCAAAGGCGCGTCAACGAAACCTTTCTATATGATTTTTTTTATATAAGCAAAAGTAATATTTTCCTCTTCGTGTATTATTATTATATCTCCCAATACTACAGAATATCTAAAAAATATTTTTTATTGTTGAAATTACTGTTTTTTTATATAAAAAAAGAGTTATGAATAAGCCGTAATTTGCAGATTTTTACTTTTGCTAACATTCCCATTTTTTTCCGTTACTGAATATGCACCACATATAATATTTTTATGCTAAATACAAATAAAATATATGTATGATTAGTACTCCAGATACTTAGATCAGTTCAATTTTGAAAATGTTTTCGAAATCCGTCTGTATTTGTAGCGGATGCGTATACGCACCTTTGGCCAGTAACAGGTAAGACATTTTTTTACGAGTTGAGACAGGTCTCAAATATCGACGCCACGCTTCCGTTAGTTTACTTTTATCCGTGTTACAGTTCGTTTCGCTGTGATAAAGAGTTTTGCAAATTAGTTAGTCTAAGTGAAAGATTTTAGTTGGTTCTTTTCCTATTCATATTACTTTCTAAAAATGAGGTATGTTTTATTTATTTTTTCTATAGTTTGACGATATTATTTTTTTATTATTTAAACTGTTTTAGTGGGTTGTCAACGTACCAAATGAAAAGACCATTGACCACAAAAGAGCTTGTTGCTTTATTAGAAGAAGATTCAGATTGTCAAATAGCTGATTCTGTTGATGTCATTTACGTGCCGCCCGAGACAGATGAAGTTACGGACGAAGAAGATATTGACGAAAATATTCTCGGTGAGGAGAACCTGGAAACGGACATTGCGGGGACTTATGAAGTAGAACCAATTATAGGAAACGAAAGCAGGGGGGAAGAGGATATCGAGGCAATTCCTAACATAACACAAGAAAGTATTGACAGTGATGATTCCGAAGATGTACCTTTGAGTCAATTAGCTAAACGTGCTAGGACCGATTGTCAAGAAGGAAGGGCACTTAAATCTGTTGTTCCAAATTGGAAAATTACTGAAATACTCTCGTACAACACCGCTCCCCAGCTTAGTTCCGAGCGATATTTGGAGAATATCAAAGCCGAGCATGGTAATAAATCACCTTATGAAATATTTTTTTATTTTTTGATAAAGAAGTAGTTGATAGTATTTTGAGTTTCACCTGTACTTACGCAGCTCAGAAAAACCATCATGATTTTGAAATTAATGAATGCGATTTCAAAAGATTTATTGGCATTCTCATTTTGTCTGGGTATCATACTTTGCCGCAAGCTGATATGTACTGGTCGAAAGATGAAGATAAAGAAGTCCGTGTTGTCAGGGAAACTATGAGTCGAAATAGATTCAGATCAATAAAACGATATATTCATCTAGCTGATAACTCAAAACTAAACAAAAGTGACAAGTTTGCAAAGCTAACACCGATTTTTGAAATTATAAACAAAAAGTGTACCCAGTTCGGTATATTTGCTGAAAATCTTTCTATTGATGAAGAAATGGTCCCATATTTTGGCCGACACTCTTGCAAAATGTTTATTCGCGGGAAGCCAATTAGATTTGGATTCAAGCTTTGGTGTTTATGTTCTGACACTGGTTATTTATTCAAGTTCATTCCTTATGGTGGAAAAGAAGAAAACGCAGATCATACTATGGCATTAGGAACAAGGATTGTTATGGATCTTCTCTCAGTGGTAGAAAATCCGGGTCATCATAGAATATTTTTCGATAATTTCTTCACGTCTTATTCTCTTTTTGCTGCACTAAAGGATAAAGGATTTTACGCAACAGGAACAGTTAGAGAGAATCGTACAGCGAAATGTCCTATTGAAAATAGCAAAACTTTTGCCAAAAAGAACGAGGTTCTTATAGTTGTGCTTTTGACTCCAATTTGCAAGTTTTAGTTGTGCGTTGGAACGACAATTCTGTTGTAACTGTAATGTCAAATACATGTCAAGTTTTACCGCTAACTCAAGCCAAACGTTATAATCGAAAAGAGCGAAAAGATATTTTTCTACCTCAGCCTAATGTTATACACGAATATAAAAAATACATGGGGGCGTGGACCTTCATGACAACGGAATTGGAAATTACCGTATTCGAATTCGGGGCAAAAAATGGTGGTGGCCGTTATTTACAAATATGGTTGACAGCATGGTGGTTAACAGTTGGAAGATATATAGAATTGCTAATGACTGTCATATTTCTCAGATAGAATTTAGATCGCAACTAGTGCGTACCCTACTGAAATTTAGTGGACAAGAAGAAATTATCTATAATCCTTTGGATATTCCATCATCTTCTCACTCTTCCTATGGTCGCCCCTCTAGAATTGCCTTACCAAACGACATACGATTTGATAATATTGGGCATATTATTGTTAGAGATTTGAACAGTGCAAGAAAAAAATGTAGGTTCTGTAAAAGTAACACTATTTACCTGTGTAGAAAATGTATGGTTCATCTGCATCCAGATTGTCTCGAAAATTTTCATAAGAAGTAATGGTTGTTTTCTTTCGTATTCCAATTTTTAACAATATATTAATCATTATTTTCTTCATAGCATGTTGTTTATAAACTTTTGTAACCAACTATATCTTTTACTGGTTTGGCCAAAGGTGCGTATACGCACCTATGTATTTTGGCTTAAAAACCGGGAATAAAAATTTTTAATGAAAAACTTTTCTTAATTAATGTATTTTAAGCAATATTCAATAGACATGTCCATAAGTAGAAGTTTTTTTATTGGGTTGGCCGTTAATGGGTTAAGAAATAGGGTGGAAAATAAAAAAAATTGTCAGTTACAGAATGATGCATACGAAAGCTTTTAAAAAGGATTGTTGAATAATCTGCCTTTTCAGAATAAGTATACGGGGTCAGGTAAAAAAGTTATCAGACTAACGGCCGAGTGATGATCGCGTTGTTAAATTTAGCAATGGACTTAGCAATTGTTAAAAGTTAACAACGGCTTGGAATGTTTAACGTTTAACAAAACGTCATTGTCAGTGTTATTCAATGATTTTAGTAGGCAACTTGTCAAAATCTGACATTTTGTTAAACATTCTAAACCGTTGTTAACTTTTAACAATTGCTAAGTTAACAACGGTTTTATTTGCCTTTAAAAATCGGTAATAGCGCTTAATATAATTAATATACTATATTTATGTGATATAGAATAATTGTAAAATTAATTTTGACTTAAGAAGTGATTCAATTTATATATACCAAAGTTTACTTAATACGCAGGAGCTTTAAATTCTAGTAAACTTATGGGATATTGCTTCATTAAATTTAGAAAATGTATGGTATTTTGAAAGGTCCGTATTGCAAAAAGAAATACATCAGTTAATAATGGGTACCATCTTTTGAATAAAAAAGTGTTGTATGCAAGTTTTTTATTTTAATTTCTTCTATCGCGATTATAAAGCTCCAGTTAAATAATAAAATAATGGACTTGAGATTTATTTTAATATGAACAAAACTAATTTGTATTTTTTAGTTAGTTAGTACCCAAATTTTTCATCTTTAAATTTATTTATTCATTTCTATATTTAAAATCGTTGTCAGGTTTTTAAAGCATATACATGAATAATACCCTTACAAAGTTAATTTTAATTCTTCTCTTAACTAAATGCAAAGCATGTGACCATTATCAAAGGGTGTCATTTTTGATTATATATTGTATATCTATAACCACATTATATACCTACCTGTGACTCTATTATTGTTTTTTAATTTTAGGCGGTAAAAGTTGATAAAAACCTGACGCAGGGCGTGATGTATGAAGACGTTGAAGAAGAACCCTACAGTAAGTAAAATGGGGTACCTATATGGCATGGATTCTAGGCATAAGGATCCCCATCTCTGGGTTACAAAAATGCAAAATTGCAGTAAATTTAGATGACGTTCTGTTCCACGGGGTCGTTTTTAAACACTTCACTTTACATATTGCGGTCAAGGTCATAAGTTCTCATTGGTTCCCTGAGCTACACCAGCGCCTCCTAGTGAGTGCTATTCTGGGGCCACTTTTTGAGCAAAATAGCCATAAGAGAGGGTGATCCTTACCTGTCCAATCCATACTATACAATGGAATTTGTAGTATACTTAACCACATTTAATGGTACTAATTTTTAGATACATCTACAGTAACCGCATCCGACAATGTTGAGGGCACAGTGATTTATGCTCTTCAGGATAATGCTGCTCATCAGTTTCAGCTAGGTTAAATTTCATAGCACTTTAATGATCTTAGGATGTAATTTATTTCTTATGTAGCCAAAATAAAGGATTTCTAAAAAATATTAAAATTACCAGTTAAATCCGTGGTGGTTATGTTTTCCTCAACATTTCAATTTTAAAACTTACTCTTACAAAGCAAGAAAAACTAACTATTGACGGTATGAGTGCCTTTTACCTAATTTACCTATTGCTACATTTTAAATTAAATGCATGTAGCTATTTGTCGCGAAGATACCTATTGTTACCTTTTATCTGACTATTTATTTTTAATATGTGCTTAAGAATAGTGATAGGGCATACACAGTAGTAAAAAGTTACTTTGCGAAAAAATCCTAATGGATTCTTGATAACGGTTAAAGGTAGGGGGGAGTTTAAATTAATGCAACGTTCTGAAATTTGCTGCTTAACTGATCGAAATTTGAAAATTTAAAACAATGTTATTATATATCCAAAAAAAAAGAACACTTTAATTTTCGCTTCACACATCTTTTATTTTTTATTTATATTTAAACACCAAAGAAAAATAAAAAAAAAATAAAACAAAATTAAATAAATTTAAAATTGAGGTCAAAAATGCCAAAGCAAAAATTTATTAATAAAAGTTATTGTTAACGGGTAACGACACTTGTAACCGCGAGTATCGCATCAAAATTTATTCGGTATCGTTTTCTCGTTAGATTATCATAAATCACGAATTTTTACCAGGAGCTTGTCTTCTCACGTGATGCGTTTTAAATAATCATTCGGCAGGGACCATGACAATAAACCATACGCACCAAAGACGTTTTAGAATACACAGACTCGGGTTCTATTTTTAGGTCATTCTATTAATCACCGGCACCACAATTTGGCTTTTCAGATTTATGTGCAAGAGACAGATATCGAAGTAGGGTTAGCTACAGTTTGACTAGTACTTCACCTTCCAAGTTTTCAAACTTCAAATGTTAATAATGCTTTCTAAACGGGACGGTAGTATGTCATGTCAAGTAATCGACGAAAGTGTCATGGTGGTATAAATTACGGCTTTTTTTTCTCTGTAATAAAGTGATAACATATTTTCCCGTTGAATTTAATTTGACATATGCGTAAGATGCAAAGAAAAAATAAAGTAATAAAAAAGGAAGTGTACAGGACTGTGCCAAAGCAGAAGGTCGGTGGCACTGGTGATCCAAGGAAAAGTGATTGGTAAAAAGAATAGTGGGAAGTTGTCTACAACCAAAAGATAATAGCTAAACTTTTTAATAAGACATTTATTCGAAGAATTATTAATACCGGGTGTCCCCAAAAAGAAATTGTAAATAATCTCTAACTTGGACTTTTGACTTTTTTAACTTTATAGTAAAAGAAAACGTTCTCAATTCTGACGGAACGTAGATAGACTTACGCCTCATATATTCTGGAAGGCGTCTCGGGTTTCAAGTGAAAGTCAAAAAAAATTCGTGCCGATTAGAGTGAAATTTTGTGAATTTCTTGGAATAAAATGTGTTACATTTTCACACATCTTTCTTGTAAAAATTAAGCTTTGATAGGATTGTAAACAGATAATATTTCCTTCAGATAATAAATTTCTTTTAACCTCTTGGCAAAATAATTATGGCTGTCAGTGCCTAATAAAGGAATTGGGGCTGTCAGTGTCAAGGGAAATTTTATTTAGGAATGGTTGATACGCCCCTTGGCATGCAACAAGAAGTTGTATTGTAATTATTGTAAAAAAAAATTAATAAACCATGTATATATTCAATATACAGGGTATCCAAATCTTAAATTTGCACCTATTGGGTTGCAGTTTAGATTTAGCCAATGGCAAAGTTTGTCGGCAACTTCTTGTGTGGAGGCTTACCAATTAACGTTTTATCACTAGCCTCTTAAAACATATTTTTTATTGGTACCCTATTTTGCTTAACTAAAGTACCTACGCCTGAGCGTGTTTAAATCCAACTTTCTAACAGCGCGTGTTTTAAAGGTTACCATGGTACATGAATAAAAAACACCTTGAATTTTGACACGTTAGGCATTTTAAAGAAAAAAAATTATTGATCTGACGAGTAATTTATAACGTCAAATT
>JAHBCN010001534.1:17500-115551 GCA_019359885.1 Listronotus oregonensis
GATACATTCTGTAGATGTAAGCAAAGACAAGAATAATTTTCACTATTGGCAACGCTCGCTGTGGTCAAATTTTCGTTAAATTATGCTTGATTTAAATGTAAACAATTAGATTAAAATATTTAAAATGGTGCATAATAGTTGTTGTTTAGTTGAATATAAGAAAACTGGCAGAACTAGTAACCGCAAATCTTATACATTTCCTGACTGCTAGTTAAAAATTAGAAAAAAGGAAAAAATGGATAAATGCACGAATTCAAATTTTCCGCCGAATTTAGCCGAACGACCTTCGGGCTTAGCCGAACACCTTTCAAATTTGACGTAACAAGAAGTAACACTTACTCGTTTCTTGCCGTGTACCGTTTATTCCTGTCTTTTCTTGAAGTTTTTTAATGATTTAAGAGTTTTGGAAAAGAAAAAGGTTCCTTTTACTAGAGTAAGGCCGGCCGCAGGCAGAAAGAACAAAAGAGTCAAAAACTTTTTACCTAGGACGACAATGTTTTGATTTTTATACAAACATTATGTTTCGAAAATGCAATTTCCAGTGAAATTTTCTTCCACAACTTGTCTATTAAACCCCGACTATAGTGATCTTTCATCTGGTAATTATATATTGATGGTCTACTCTCTATGGGAACAATTAATTTTTCTGCATCCACTTCCATAATGACACCGGAGCACTATGCACGTCTTGCAACTGTCGCGTACCAATAATGTTTTAACATAAAACGACGAGCAATCGATCGACGTCGTAGAGCCTGACTGTGACTAAACAAGCCTTAACCTGTCTTAAATCGGGAGACTGATCAGTGTGCGTTAACCCGTTTAAATTGCATCACATAAAAACGCCTTTAGTCAAAAACGTTTTTGACTAAAATTGTTTTGATCTCGCTGTGTGCGGCCGGCCTAAGTAATTAAGGAGTAGCTGCAGAACTGACTTTAATCTATGTGTAGTCTTCTGTATTGTGAATAGAGAAAATGACTTTATAGCCTTCAAGTAATTAAAGTATATATTAGTGTTAAATATACTGAAAAAGTCCTAGACTCGTAAGTTTCTCAAGTGATTTTTTACTTCTCGGGCCAATTGCCGATTTTTGTCGGAGCCCGCTAATTTTTGAGTTTGGACGCCCCACTGACATAACCTAAAAATTGCATAAACATTCCTAAAAATCCGCTGATTTTTACATAAGAGATTTAATCAGAAGTTATTCTAACATTTGTAATGTTATCCAACGGTCATTTACAGTGCGACCAGGTTTATAAATATTAATTTACAAAAAATAAATAAATTTAATAAATAATCTTACACCTCTCCCACCCGGCTTTCAAGCATGATTTTACGCAGCCGTCAGATTTCGTTTTTAGGTTTGTTCCAACACATCAAAAAACCGTCACCGAACGATCACGCTCATGCGCAGTGATTAAATTGGGACGCATTTTAATCACTGCGCATGAGCGTGATCGTTCGGTGACGGTTTTTGAACGGTTTCTGGCGCTGTTGGAACAAACCTTTTATCGCGCACCGCGCTAATAGACGCACAAAACATTGCTAAATTTGTGGTAATAAGTTTGGACGCTCGCTTACTTAAGCGCCCATCGAGGAAAAATACGTTCACATGCTGCTATATATACGAACACTGTTACCAAAGCTATAACAATGGTAACACTTATTAGGAATTATTTCTGTGAAAAATAGGCCAAATTGTAGTAATGATAATTAATTTTTGCCGTATAATAATGAAATTTTAATTATGAAAATTTTTACTTGGTTTAAGAAATAAAATAATCGCAATTAAAATATTGTTTATTTTTTTTAACGCTTTCGTTCATTATGTATGTATGTATTTATATAGGTCAGCGCTGACATCGGTCGAACGTTGCTGAGTCAATGAAAATGTATGATCAACTATGGTGCAGATTGCTTCAGCTATCAGCTCTGCACTAGAGTAAATCTTAAAACAATTTTTTTATGCGTAGATGATTTTACACTGCGTAAAAATATAAACGACACAGTAGGTGACGCCTCTGAATAAAACTTTTCAATTTACCTGTAAAAAGAGAAGTGCGGAAATGAATAGTCTATTTTTCTACAAACACTACTACAAAGTACCAAAAAATACACCAAAAACCAATAAACTAAAGCAAGAAACCAGCGGTATTCGATAATTATTGGCGTCCCAAATTTTTTAGGATACTTACTATCAGCGTAAAAAGTCGGAGTCAAACGAGTATCACTGAATTTAAGATTTTTTAGTTTTAACGAAGGCAATAACTGATAATATTTTAAAATATTTCGACTAATAATATATCCAAAAATTATTAAAACAATATAGTGTTTTATAAAAAATGTCATATCATACAAAATCCTTTATAAATTTCTACACAAAATTTAGTTTTCTATTAGTATTAGAGGAAGGGTCGCATTTGGCAAATAATATATTGACGCTTTAACTGTGAAGTATTCGTGGCAGAAACTCAAACTTAAACAGATTATGTCCATCCCTAACTTGTCGTTGGGTATGAACTATGTCAAATAACATGCCCTGCACCTGTTAACACTTTCCACTGCACTATTACTGTGATACCGAACGTAAACTTACTTAAAATATGTTCCGATAACGTAACATCTAACTGATCAGCAGGTAAATATTTGCAGATGGCACCTAGACATCCTGCAGCACATTTTCTTACAGTGTCGTCTGGCTGACCTAAATATGTTAGTAGTGTGGCATGAATTTGTTTTTTGATTGGTTCAGACATTTTGTCTCCTGCTGGTGTTATTATTCCTCTTAAAGCATACAGTGATGTTTCTCTAAAACAGTAAGAACTCAGTTTATATAAACAAAGTATTTTTGTATATTGTACGTTATTTTTTTAGGATTTGTTCGTCCTTAATATGAAAAATTGTTTGTTCTATTTTTAGATTGCTTAATTAACTGTTTTGATACAGACCACTATATTTGTGAAATGTCAATATTTTTTTACTTAAATAGGGGTAAATCGTGACTAGTTACCACAAGTATCCAAATCAAGAATTTTTGTGGAGATGTAGTCAAAGTAAAAAATCAATATTTTTTATTGAGAATGCCTTGTTTTCAAAAGTAGTTTTTTCCCATCCTCAGTTCAATCAAAGTGGTCTAATTTTTAGAAACAGGCAACAACAACCCAAACATTAACAGTCGCATCTAAATTTAAATATGTTTTTTACTAAATTTTCCACGAGGAAGGCACAGCCGATAAAAAAAATTTTTTCGGCAATCGTTTATTTATGAGTATTATTAACGTATAAAAACTTATGCATAATTTTTTATTAATAAACGATTATAGTATGGGCAACTAGAACACACAAAACACTGAGTATATTTATAACCCTGTCATGCGAATAACAGTTATTAAAACACCTGTTAAGTTGGTTGCCCAAAATTGAAATACATTTTAAAATATTAATTAAGAAAAGTTATGATTTCCATAATTTAATAAGGAAACGATAGCCGAAAAAATCTTGTAACTAACTCGGCATTAATTTGAGGTTAATGATTTCAACCCTGTCGCTAAGCTAAATGGCCTCGATCATCAATCGCCCTGGTTGGTTGAATAGGTACTTGTTCTATTGAAAAATCACGTTTCTGAAAAAATTTATTATCCCAAGGAAAGAAAAAACCACTCACGGAGGAAAGGTATTTTTCCATAACAGTAAATAAACTAAAAGTTATTTAAATAAATTATTACACTAAATTAAATAATTCTAACTCCCAACAATTCTCTAAACTAAAAACACATTTGAAAAGTCTGTGACCCTTTTCTTACACAACTAATTCTGACAGTTGTCATTTTAAACGCCAAGGAAAATATTTTTAATTTATACTACCTTTGTGGATGTAGTAGAGTTTATAAAGCCACTGCTGCTAGCCAACCAAAGAAATTTGGCCTATATCGAGATGGCTTAATATGAAAACCTCGTATTTCTATTTTTTCAAAAAAAGACATTTTGACTGTTTTAGATAGAAAATTACATATATTATATATAACAGCTGTTACGAAAATTCCATCTACATAGTGCTGCTCTCTACAGATAGCAACAAGAACGACATATATAAGCTGGTCCCAAGATTTAGTGGATTTAGTGTGAAGTCCTTATATATCCAAGGACGATTGGCTGCATTTTTTAGTGTTCACAGTGTGTTTTCTCACTTCAAAACAATTCATGGGTGTTAGTTCAAATCCAAAACATGGAAAAAAATTAAAATCTTTCAAGGCGAAAAAGTGCAGCAAATCAGTTTTTTGTGTCTCCTCTAAAATTTATATTTTGTGCTATACGATGTTTTCATACTAAGCCATCAATATGGTTAATACGGGTAAATCTGTTAAAAAACACGTCAAATCTAGAAATGATCAAGCACAAAATTAATTATAAAGCGTTTCTTTTTCCAGATTTACGGTTCATATAGGTTTTTTGGGCCACTGAATTCGAATATGATATAAGAAATTACATTTGAGGTCTTAAAAGGGCTGAATTCACCCTTTTTTAACCCCTACACCCCTAAAACACACATTTTGCTAAAAAAGTTTTCCCCCATTTTTAATGGTACGTACATATAGGTTTTTTGGGCCACTGAATTTGAATATAATTTAGAAATTACATTTGAAGGCTTGGAAGGGCTGAATTCTTTTTTTTTTTTTCTTACACCCCTAAAACTTACATTTCGCTAAAAAAAGTTTTTTACCAATTTTTAATGGTTTATATAGGTTTTTTGGGCCACTGAATTTCAATATGATGTCAAAAATTATAACTAAAGGGATTAACTACCCCTATTTTCATCCATCTTACCACCACATTTATTGGATCGATTAATTTAAATCTGAAGTCAGAAATGACATATAAGGGGACCGGGTGATCAAATTGCCCCAATTTGAACCCATCTTATCCCGTGGGCATAGAATTGTCAAAAAACATGGTTTTTTATACCTAAAAATTGTTAATAAATGGTGAACTAAGCCCTTTTAAGCCTTCAAATGTAATTTCTACCTATATTTACTATTAAAAATGAGGATTTTTTAAAGCGAAATGCATGTTTTAGGTGTCTAGCCCTTCTAAACCCTCAAATGTAATTTTTAATATCATGTTCAAATTTAGTGGCCCGCAAAACCTACATGAACCATTAAAAATGGAAAGAGAAACATTTTTTAAATAATTTTATGCTTGGGGGTAAAAAGAGTTAAAAAAATGGGGTAAAAAACACCCCCTTTCGTAGGATCTACTTTTGCTTTCCAACACTTTCTAGTTGAACAGTTTCCAAAGAGAATGCAAAGGGTTTCATCTCGATTCATGACCTTCGAAAATCATTTAATGGTGAAATACATATTTACCCAGACTAGGTATACCTATCTAGATATCAGTAAATAAAAATAGTTTAAGAGCCAGCCTAAAGCAGGCCACACATATTTTAACAAACCTCAAATTTCATCCAGCGAGTCTGTTATACCCACTAAACAAGACATGGGGACTAGCTAAGCTTGGCCGCGGTGGGTTCGGGGTCACTCAGGTATGAAAGGTATAAAAATCGGGTTAATTTTAATAGTATTTTAACAAGTCTGCCGTTTTAATATTTTATTTATTTATTTATTTATTTATTTAATTCCCAACCAACTATACAGTTTATTACAGGGAATATAACATTAAAAAAATATAACAATATATAACATTAACAAGAACTCATTAATAAAACAGTCAAAATAATTATAAATATTTTTTTATATGTATTTTAAACAATGCTAATTTTTTTATTTTTTTAATTCTTATTGGTAGATTATTGTACATTTTTATTCCGTTATGGAGAATTGATCTCATTCCAAAATTACTTTTAATTTGAATTGTTTCTAATAAATCTGTTTGTCTAGTATTATGCCCATGTAAGTTACTAATATTTTTAAGTATGATATTTGAATTTTTTTCTTTTAATTTCAGGAAATTAATGAATATACATATTTTTAATTTATATATATGATTAATATCAAAATAATTATTTGGTTTGTACAAATTAATTGTTGGTTCAAGATATGGTAATTTATGAATATATTTAATATTTTCATTTTAAAGTCTTTTTAAAGGTGTTAATATTTTTGAGTTTGTTGAACCCCATACTGAAATTAAATATAAAATATTGTAATTTTGAGTGTACTAAACTATAATAAATATTTTTAAGCAATTTTAAGAGTATATAATTCCGAATCTTAAACAAAATTCCTATTAAAGGTGATAGATAATTCCGAAGATTGTCTATATGTTTTCTGTAACTTAAATTTTTATCAATATAATAATATAATCCTAAAAATTTAATAATTTATTTTTTTATTTTTAAATGATATAAGGAGTTTTATCTTTTATTTGTTGTTTGCTGATAATTATATAGGAGGATTTATTTAAATTTAAAGTAAGTTTATTAAATTGTAACCAATCAAAGACAACGTTTAAATCATATTTAATTTTGTCTTGAATTTCACTGTTACTGTTAGCAAAATATAGGATGGTTGCATCATCGGCAAACAATTTTATAATACCCTTTAGTTTTAATAGAGGCATAGATATTATATATATATATATATATATATATATATATATATATATATATATATATATATATATATATATATATATATATATATATATATATATATATATTAAAAATAGTACTGGGCCCAAAATAGATCCTTGTGGTATTCCACAAGAAATTATTTTTGAGGAACTAATGTTTTTTTCAATTTTAACATATTGCTTTCTGTGTTTCAAATAACTTGCAAACCAACAATAAATTTTTCCTCGTATTATTTTATTATTTTACTCTACTGTAATCGGAAAATAATGATGGCCACGACGGTTCTGACGTCACGACAGACACCTTTGAATATTCCAAAAATGTTTATTTCGAAAGTATGCAACAGTGCAACCTTTGGTCCAGCGCGTACACGTATAAAAATCGGGATAATTTTAATAGTCTTTTAACAAGTTTATAGGAAATCGGAAAATAATAATGGTAGACAATTTTAACGGTTCTGACGTCAGGGAGCCACTTTTGAATACTCCAAAAAAATTTAATTTCGAAAGTATTTTAACAAACCTGAAATTTATATATGTTATTTATTAAACTATTTTGAACTTATATTAATTTTGGTAGACATTTTTTTTCGGTTACAAAAACCCGGCAGACAGTGCAACTCTTCGTCTAGCCCGTGCATACTTATGGCCATAATATTAACTTTACACCCTTATAATCTGTTTACCATTAATAATAAGCAAATAAATTTAAAAAAATATATAAGTATTCACGTAAACAGGCACATTTATTGGTATAATTAATATAAGTGTTTGCCGAATTTTTGTAACCACGAAAAATGTCACGACACCACAACCAACCACAACTTACTTTAACGCCACGTCCTCGTTATTCTTTATCATATTATGTACTTCGGTAAACAGTGGGTCTGCCCTCTGATGAATTACTATTAGATGACTAAGTGCACTTGCTGATTTTAGTCTGACTATCCTATTAGGATCATTTAAAGCTTTAACGAAGGTTGTTTGCAACTGGGGTAGGAACTGCCTAAGCATGGCACCAACCTTAAAACAAAAATTAAAAACTATTTTTCCCCCCATAACTTAAACACAAATAAAGTTAGTAAAGTTAATATAATAATTTAAATGTGAAATAAAAATATCACAAGCATTTTGAAATAAAAAAACTTTTCTACTTTTGGTTATAAATACCATTGTACTAAGGTACGACAAAGTTAAAAGTCAAACATAATTTAGAAAAATATTTGTAAGTTATAATGCTTCATTACCTTTGATAATAATATAGCTAAAGTCTCTAATACAGCTGTTTTGACATTTGCACTAAATCTGTCACCTAATATCCTAATTAGTGGACCTGTAATGGCAACCACACTTGGTTGAAGTGCTGAAGCGCTTGTAACTTTAATTACTTCACCCAAACCTGCAAAAGAAATATAAGGTCTTTTTGTTATTCAGTAAAATTTATATTTAACATTGTCACCCATCAGACTACTAAACACGCCTAAAGTTGCTTAACTTCGCTAATCTGACGAGAAGCAGTGTTTCAACTCGGAAAAGGCCGTTGATGACGTACTTTTTGTGTTAAAAGAACATTACCACTGAATTCCATAAAATTGAAACTCATATGGCCCCCGGGGTGCATATTTATATCTATCACACGCTATCGCTCATCCCGAGAGCCGAACGAAGTTTCTTATCTATCACATGTTATGCCAAACGCGCCTTCATAACTATCACCTGTAATCGCTAAATAAACTGTATTTTAATTTCCCAGCGAAAACAGAAATCTTTTAATCTGGAGGTGAGAACACCTCCGGATTAAAAGACCCAACGTTGGTGGATCCAGAGCCTCAAAGAGAAGAATTCTATGCAGTGTGATCCATTCACAAATGTTGTATGCTGCTCCAGTATGGCATAAAGCGATGAACAACAAGAAACTCAAACAAAAGCTAATCCAGACCCAAAGAACAATGCTAATTCGTGTTTGTTCCGCATACAGAACCATTTCTACCCAGGGAGTAGGCGCAATAGCTGGAATCCCGCCTATAGACCTGCTCGCTGAAGAACGTGCCGAAAAATATAACGGTCAAAGAGCAACAAAAGCTAAGGCCAATCTTATGAGACAATGGCAAGAGAGATGGGATAATGGTACATACGGACGTTGGACTCATAAAATCATTCCCGACATTCAAAGATGGATAAATAGACCCTACGGGGAAGTGGACTATTTTATAACGCAGGCGTTATCTGATCATGGCTGCTTTAGAAAGTATCTTTTTGACCGCGGGAAAGCCGAATCAGACAGATGTTCAAACTGTGGAGGAATTGACAATGCAGAACATACTCTTTTCTTTTGCCCAAGGTGGGAGATGATAAGAAATACATATACTGATAATACCAACAAAATATTCAACGTGGAGAATGTGTCACGAAGCCTTGTGGAGTCCGAAGCAGGTTGGAGGGCCACATATGGGACAATTAGAGCCATTATAGAGACAAAAGAACGGGAAGAAAGGATATAAACAATGTCCGAAATATAAAACAAGCACTTATATTTGAGCACCGGGCTGAAGTAATGCGAAGGCGGATTCCGGCACGGATTGCTCTTTCGAGTAGGTGAAGGATTTTAGTGGGTCGTTTTAGGACGGAGTCCCACACGATCGAGGTGCTCCTGAGAACAAAATGCCTCGGTTGTGCATAGACACGCATTTCCAACACCTACTATAAAAAAAAAGATTAAAAGACGCACCTTTTTTATGAATATTATGCTGAATATTATTGGACATTTGTTATTCAAAACTCGATTTTTGTATCCTATTATACAGGGTGTAAATAAATAAATGCGAAAAAATCAGGGGGTGATTTTTGGGTAAATTAAAAAAAAACTTTAGATGAACGCATATATGTCCTAAAAGTCCTAACTTTTGAGATACAGGGTGGTAAATATTTAAGAACAACATATGTTTTCTTATAATATCTGTGAAACCCCTGTAGATATTGTAGTATAATTTGGTAGCATTTTCTGTGCATCCACCCTGTATCTCAAAAGTTAGGACTTTTAGGACATACGTTCATATAAAGTTTTTTTCTTAAAATTAACCCAAGAAATCACACCCTAAATTTTTTCGCACTTATTTATTTACACAATGTATAGTACCACAGTATAAAAGAAGTACACCTAATAGTACTATATAGATCAAAATAATAACAACAATAATCTCTCAAGTTTTATTTAACATGAATAGTACCTGAAACTATCAAATGAAATAATAAAAAACATCAAAACTTTTTAAACATTTAAAAACATCTGACCAAAACAACGGAAAAACTTATACAGGTTGTCTCAAAATAAGTACGAAAAACTTAAGGGGGTTATTCCTTGTTCAAAATAAAGGGTAATTTGTTGTATAAACATTAGGGAGATATTGCATTAATAGAGGTTAGTTATTTTTAATTACGTTGACTTTTGACCCAACATTTATACAACAAACTACCCTTTATTTTGAACAATAACAACTAACCACAACTGCAGGTTAAGAACTACTACGTGCTACTACTGTCTACTACTGTATTTAATCGGAAAGAAAATATTTTTGCCGATCGCATGTGCCAGTTAAAGAGGCGCGTTTGAAAAACATGTGATAGATAAGAACTGCGTTCGGGCATCGCTCGCTTTGCAATAGCGTGTGATAGATATAAATATGCCCCCGGGGTGTCTAATATTTCGCCACTTTCAAAAGTAAAAATTAACCCCTTATATATATAATTTATTTTTTTAAGTTATATATAAATACCATTTGTAATCAACGTTTGAAAAATATTTCAATATATTTCAAATAAATATTTCAAATAAATATATTTCAATATTATAATTTTTAATCTTACAGAGAGTGCTGATGATAAAATCGGTGCTAGAATAACTCACGACAAAGAACAAACACAAATAATACTAAATAAATTAGAGGTAAACTCGAAGAACTTTAGAGTATCAAGGATTGGTCGGAGAGGTTCTAAAGCCAGACCAATGAAAGTGATATTTGCAGATAATGACAAAGCAGTCGAATGCCTTAGGAATAAGAAGAATCTGGAAGGCACAGTCTATAAAATAAAAGCTGATCTAACTAAATTACAAAGGAATGAATTAAACAAATTATATGAAGAAGTCAATAGAAGAAAGGAAGACGGTGAGAAGGATCTATTTATTAAATATTTCAATGGTATCCCCCAAATAATAAAAAAAGTCGACAAGCCTCCAAAAAACGTGACCTCACCCCGTTAAAAGTGTATTGTCAGAACGTTGGGGGAATAAGTTCTAAGCTGAGAGACCTAAGACATGCCGCTGTTTGTAGTGACTATCATATTATCATATTAATCGAAAGCTGGCTCAGTGGCAAGATTTTAGATGGAGAAGTGTCAGTAAAGGGTTATAAAACGTTTGGTTGTGACCGATCTCACTTAAGTAGTGATAAAAAACGTGGTGGTGGCGTCCTAATTCTGGTAAAGAAATCTATTTACTCTCGTGTTATCAAGACTGAATACACCTCCATCGAACAATTATTTGTATTTGTTAAATATGAATTTTCAAGGTTAGTAATTGGAGGTGTGTATATCCCACCGAATTCTAGCGCAGACGCATACAGTGGTCACTGCGATGCTGTCGAGACAATTTGTCTCAACTATTCATCTGCTAAGCTGTTACTATTTGGAGACTACAACCTTCCTTCCGCTGTGTGGAGTAACACTGAATTCGGACTTACAGTTGGTGGTCATTCTGTGTGTGCCTCCTACATGGCTGAATCTTTTGCGTTCCTCAGTTTGTTCCAGCTAATTGAGATCCCAAATAATCGAGGAATATTTCTTGATCTATTGTTTACGCATTTTAAAGAGTTGCTTGTTTTTCCGGCCGAAGACCTGTTGTTCCCGAATGGCGAACATCACGTTGCCTACATATGTGAAGTTAAATTTCCAGTAAGTACAAGTATAAAAAACGTAGAATACTATAATGATTTTAAAAATGCAGATTTTGTACATTTTATTGATTATCTTGCATCTGTTGATTGGGACGTGCTGTTCGCTGGTTTGGGAGTGAATGAGGCTGCTTCTTGTTCTATGATATTCTTAATAGTGGTATATCTGCTTATGTTCCTGTCAAACGTTTTAAAAGCTCTAATTTTCCTAAATACTTTAGTGCTGAACTTCGAAGTCTTATCATAAAGAAAAAAATCGCTCACAAATCTTATTTGACTCACGGTTCTCGGGGAGATTATCTTCGGTTCTCTCACCTAAGGGCTCATTGTAAGGTTTTGGTTGAGAGAGACTATAGTGCTTATCTGGGCTCGGTCGAGGATGATATCTCTGAGAATCCTGGGAACTTCTGGAAGTTTGTAAATGATAAAAGAAAATCATTTGATTTACCTGAATGTATGTTTTATAATGATAAAATGGCCGACAACTGTCGGGATATTGCTGATATTTTTTCAGACTATTTCAGTACAGTATATTGTGACAGTGATGAGGCTATTACTGACTTTAATATAAATGAAAATGCTGACATTCAGCTCAAACCAGTATCCATTTCAGAAGTATTCGATAAGATAATTAAACTTCCTTCGAAGTTGGCATGCGGCCCTGATAATGTGCCTGAGTATTTGTTGATTAATTTAGTATTTAGCATAACAAAACCACTTTATCTGTTATTTAATGTCTCTGAATGAGGGCGAGCTTCCGGGAATATGGAAGGAGAGTTTTGTAATTCCAATTTTTAAGTCTGGCGAAAGGGAGGATGTCCAAAACTATAGAGGCATCTCTAAGCAATCAGCAATCCGAAAGTTGCTGGATAGTCTAATTTATGACCAGCTAAGGTGGTCCTGCGGGGGCTTTATTGTGGACGAGCAGCATGGTTTTATGTCGGGTAGGTCGACCGTTACCAATCTGGTTACTTATGTGAGCGATCTGTTGCGTGCCTTGGAGGACGGTTGTCAGGTTGACTCAATTTACACCGATTTCTCCAAGGCATTTGACAGAATAAATCACAATTCTCTGTTGGCAAAACTGAGGGCGGTTGGTTTTAGTGATAGATCAGTGGCCTGGTTGAGAAGTATGATAGTTGGTCGTACGCAAAGAGTTAAGGTGGGTGGTTCTGTATCCAGAAGCATTGTCGTGACCTCGGGTGTTCCTTAGGGTGGTCATTGCGCCCCCCTTCTTTTTAATATATTCATTAATGACAGGACAGAGCCTGACCAACTGTAGGTTCCTGCTGTTCGCTGACGATATGAAATTGTACAGAGTGATTAAAACTGAGGATGACTGTGGGGCTCTGCAAAATGACCTCGACATGTTTGTGCACTGGTGCTCTGTCAACAGCTTATCTCTGAATCCCAAAAAGTGCAATACAATTAGTTTTTGTAAAAAAGAAATAAAATTGAAAATATATATACTATTAATTGAATTAATTTGAGTTCTGTCAGCTGTATTAAGGACTTGGGAGTCCTCATGAATGATCGGGTAACATTTAATGACCACTATTCTTTTATAACAGGAAGGCATTTCAAATGTTGGGATTTATTTTGAGAATCGGGAGCGATCTCTCTGTTAATTCCTTGAGGTTATTATATTGTTCACTGGTGAGATCTCACCTTGAGTATGCCTCTGCTGTGTGGTGTCCGTTTTATAACACGTATAATGCTTCTATTGAAAGGGTACAGAATAAATTTATTAAACATTGCGCATTCAGACTGGGTATTATGAATGAGCATGAAGCGACTCCGCTTGGTTGAATTTGCATTCGTTAGAAAATAGAAGGAGGGAAAGTGATCTTTGCTTGATATACAAATTACTGAATGGGCATATAGATTGTCCATCCCTTTTAAATCAAATTAATCTGAAAGTCCCTATACGCCACTTAAGACAAAATGATTTGTTCTTTGTCGATACTCATAGAACCAACTATGGAATTCATTCTCCTTTGGATCGCTCTCTTAACTTCCTAAATAGACATCCTGACATAGATCCTTTCGAAGCTCGCTCAATAAGTTTAGGTATGCGGTCCGGACTGCATTGGTTAATCAAAACTAATGAGTCATTTAGTAGCTTACATTTGTTGAAATATTGTGGACTGATATATATATATATATATATATATATATATATATATATATATATATATATATATATATATATATATATATATATATATATATATTTATAAGGTTAATTTCTTGGACTGTGATTTAATAATATTTTTCGGAGATTATTTTCTTGGGTTTTGCAGTCCTTCAAATTACAATGGAAAAAAAGAAAAGTGTCTTTTTTCCAGAAAAATGTATTATTTTTTAATTGTTTTGACGTTTCGGCAGGAAATTCCTAGCCTTTTCAAATAGTTGTAGAAGTAGTCTGCAACAATTTTTTTCGTAATTACTCTTTAAGTTTACATTAAATCACTAAGCTTACCTTATAATTAACATTTACATTTTACGTACAGGTATATACATCAATAAAAACAATTTCATTTTGAACACATATAAATAAACTAACGAAAACAGATACTATATATGACTATATGTCGAGTATAATATATATATATATATATATATATATATATATATATATATATATATATATATATATATATATATATATATATATATATATATATATATATGTAGTATTGAAGAGTAATGTTAGTATACACTATGTGAAAATATTATATTTTTTTTTGCTTTGTATTTTGTTACTTTTATAATGGGGTATCCCGTCTATTAATAAATAAATAAATAAATAAATATAGATGTATAAAATTTTAAGAATATTTATATAATTGTATACAGTTATTACTTAATAAAGTCATTTTTTTTAGTGTACGTAGTTTAAGATTATATTTTGTATCGATAACGATATTACATTAGGTAAAAGTCATCCATAAATAAATTTCAAAATCATTGTTTGAATTTAACTTGTACGGCGAAATACCTCAGAATATTTCTTCTAGAATAAATCTGCAACATGCAAGTGAAACAAACAGAAAAATCAGAAAAGTCATTAATAGTTTATGTATACTGAACTTTTATTCTATTTGTATTTATATTATTTGTCTTTATAAACCCATCTTTATTTGACATAATGTCGAAATTTTCGTGATAAGCGGATATCACAGGCCCACAAAAAAGTGTGCTGGGTGTCGGACTAGGATTTTCTGGAGTATTTTTTTGCGCTGAACACGAATCTGAAGTATTTTCGCAAGATCTTTAACTTAAGATAACCTTTTTGTCTATTTTTCGAGTTATAATCAAAAAACAGGATTTTTAAAGTTATATCTCTGGAAAAAATTTTAAAAATATTATTTTTTTAATTTATAGATTTTCTCTACAAATTTTAAATGATTTGGGATTCAAATAAATAAAATAAAAAAATTATTTATAAAAAAAATAAAAAATCACATAAATAAAAAATATATTTTTTCCTATTTTCGACTGAAACTTTTTTGTCAAAATTCCATTTTGTTTATATCTCCTTTATTATTTATCTTATGAAAAATGTGTATATATCTTTTTTACGGACACTTTGAAAGGATCTCTTTTTTGTTTTAAGAAATGTGTTTTATCTCTTATAGTTTATACAAGGTGTCCAAGATAAGGAGGGTCAGTATGGGGATCTCCAAAAGGGTGCTATAGGTGGGTAGTTTAAATTTGGCAAAGTTGCGTTTTTGGAAGCGTAATATACCGTTAAAAAATTGAAGTTATTTTTCGTACTTCCGGAAATATGGAGAAAAAACTAAAATTTTTTAATTTTTTATTTTTTTTTACTAGTTTATTTAAAAAATTCTAAATATACATTCTTGCTGGAACTTTTTTTTTACACTTTATCTATTGGCGAAGTCAAAAATTTCTTACGATGTTTCGTTGTTGTTTAACCATCATTACCTTAATTTTTTTAAATACCGCCCTGGACTTTTTATTTAATTTTTCTAAACCCCTTATTTTCCTAATTACAAAAACGTATAACACTTAATATTTATTTAACAAATATGGAAGGCCCCTATAAAAAATCATGAGCGTTCCTTGTCTAACTCATTGTCACTTATGAAAAATATGTTTATTTAACAGAAAATTTTTAAGTGTTATACTGTTATACATCATTATAATTGGGATTAAAACTGCTTCAAAAAAATGCAATAAATAATCAAGGGCCGTATTTAAAAAAATAAAGTTGATGATGGTTTAGCGAACACGAAACGTTGTAAGAAGTATTTGATTTCACTAAAAGATGCCCCCGTAAAAAGTTCCAATGATAATTTAATTTTAGTTTTTCCACCATATTTCTGAAAGTACAAAATGTAACTTCAATTTTACAACGGTATATTATTAAGCTCTCCAATACGCAACTTAGCTAAATTTAAACTACCCACCTATCTCTTACCGTTTCGAAGATCCCCATACTGGCCTCCCTTATCTTGGACACCTTGTATAGTCGTAGTCCAAACATACCATGGTAGCAGGATTTTGCCGATAAATGTACCGTGCCGGTTTTTTGGGGTTTTCTTGATTTCTTGCTGTTTGACACCCAACTTTGACGTCAGATTCGTGTTCAGCGGAAAAAAATACGACAGAAAATTTTAGTCCGATAGCCAGCACACACCACTTATTTTGTGGACCTGCGTATTTTAATAATTTATATTTTTTACTTTATTGGTGGTAAATTTTAACGAATTAATTTGAAATTCCTTATTGAAAAAATAATGTACTATGTTGATCCTTACATTTAATCTTATCTATACCATGTTTCTCATAAAAAAATATTGCAAGAATAGAGAAGTCAATAACTTGCAACGTTTCACTAATAATTGATAATAAAGTTTATATCAGTTTCAATACCCATATGAAATAAATCGGCAAAATAAGTTGTCTGGTTTTGAAATTTTGCAATATTTCTCAGAAAAGAAACGATTTCACAAAGAGCTCTTTAGTGATAATATAAAAAGGACAGTATACTAAATTTAATTAGTTTAATGGTCCAGTGCAGTGAAAAATAAAAATAAAAAATTTAAGATTGAATACTGTATCTGAGTCATGGATATTTCCCTAATGTTAAATAAAATTTATTTTTTATGTAGAAACATCCCTCCCAAAACGTGATTGTCTGAACAGCCTTAATTTATAACTTTTACCAATGTAAATACATTACTAAAAAAACTGAAAAGTAAAATTATATAGATTTAGTTTTTTTTTTCATACAAAAAGCTTTGTTAAGACTTTACACTAAAAACAATAGTTTTATTCGTGATATTTACCCAAATATTACATATTTTTAAAGGATCATTTAACATACCTTGTGCCGCAGCTTCTTTTTCATCTCCGTCCCCATTAAGAATTGCTTCCCTAAAAATGGGCAAGATAGGAACAATACCTTTAGGTAGACAAAATCCGGGCAGAACATCAGATGTTCCTTTCATATCCGATATGGCAAATCTGACTGCTTGCCTTACATCTGACACATAGGTTGCTTGCTGCTTAGGCTCAAGAGTCTAAAAAATATACAAAATAAAAAAGTTTTAAAGTAAAAAACTGCTTAATAATTGTTGTAGAAACACATCTTGCAACGTGAATGCTATTTTTCCATAGCCAAAAGTACGCCAACATTTCCTACTAATCCTAATAAAATAATAGAATCTATTTTTCCATTAGTAAATTTTCCTTATAATCGTGACAACACCGCCTTAATAAATTCAAATCATTCTTAAAAATTCCTTTACCAATTTAAAAATAACCAAACAAACAAACGAGTTGATTTCGAGCGCCATGGCCGCGCTCCGGCATGACTGCATAACTCTGTGATTACGTAGCGAGACCATGCATCCAATGAGAGCTCGGGCCCATCGAACGACGCCAAAGGGACAGGGAATCGCGGAGAGGGGTAGGAGCGTCGAGAGAGCACGAACCGCGCGCGTAATGATCTCTCAGTGAACCATTATCTGTCTCTCTACAGCTATGTGTGCCGTTTAGATAACTCGTAGCTTGAAAGTTCTCTGTTTTCTTACGTTAAATACGTAAAAAAATGTCTTTGGCATTTTCGGGCAAATCATCAAAATGTTTCTTTTAAATATTTAATGGAAATTTCAATTTTTCATGGTAGTGAAATTCTACTTTCTCCGAGTTAGCACAAGAAAATTGGCTATCGCATCTTTTTCTATAACCAATTGAAATTATAAGGTTTGGTACTACCTTTTTCAGTTATTAAGGGTACTTTAAATAATTATCTGTGTCAAATTTAAATTGATGTTTCTACATAAAGTTAAAAGGTAAAGTTAGGTGGGTTGTTAAAGTGATTGTAAAGAACTGTACAAGGGCAGGCCTTGGCTGATGCAGTGATTAAAAGAAAGGTGATTTAGTGAATGGACTTGTAGAAGATTAGCTACAAAAAAAGGTAATAGCTATACTTGTTAATAAGATAGTTGGTCAATAATTCGTACCGAGTGTCACAGAAATGACAAGTGAAGTGATACTGGGTGTCACCAAAAACTATAAATAATTTCTAAATTTGACTTTAAACTTTCTAACTTTTATAGTGATAAAAAACAATCTCTAATGGTGTCTTAACGACGATAGATTTACACCTCATAGACTCCGGAAGGCGTTTCAGTTTTCTAGTGAAATTTAAATACTTGTTGTAATATGAAAAATGTCTTTGCTAAATATAAATAATTTTTTCTTTGATTTTTAGAGTAAATTTTGTTACTTTTTTCCTACCTTTTTTTTATAAAATCAATCTTTTGATAAATTTGTAAACAGCTGATAATGTCAGTAGGTAATAAGTTACGTTTCAAATTTCCAATCTCTTTACAAATTGATTAAGGCTATTAGTGTCTATTTCAAGGGTAATTTCAAACTTTCTTTTCTTTGATATTTTTTAAAATAAACGAAATTAAAAAAAAAAAAATATGAGGCAATTTTTACCTTTTAGAAACTATATAGCTATAAACATTGAATTAAGTTGCTGATACGCCCACTGGCGCCGCGATATTTTGTGGTGTGGTAATGTAAAAGTTTTATTGTAAATAAAAAGTTGTTATATAGTATAGTTAATTATTCTATTCTTAGTGTCTCATTTAGCAATAGTCATTCTACATGGCGTCCAACCCTTAATTTAAACCTAATGGTTTTCAGTTCATATTTAGTCGATAGCACAGTTTGTCGGCAACTACTTATGGTGCAGAGGCGTAACGATTAATATTTTCCCACTAATATTATTTAGTAATACTAAACTTACTGATGTTATTGATTATAAAATTGAATAACTAAAAAAATAAATTGTATTTGCCTAGAATAAATACTTATTATTAACTCTAAATGTTACCTTTGTCACAGCATTTAAGGCTTCCCAGGACATCTGTAAAACATCTTTGTCACTATCAGTACATAAATGTATTAATCCTCTTAGTAACTGTGGTACATGAGCGGAATATTGCGCCTTTGAATTAGCACAGAATGCACAAAGCAAGGTGGCGGCAGCCCTTCTTTGATCAGCGTTTACATTCCTAGTATTTTCCAACATTGTATCAATTATGGTTCTAACACCCACGTCATCTACTACTGATAGAACGACAGCTTGACAATATTCCAATTGCTATAACAAATAGACATTCAAAGAATTAGATATAAACTTAAATAAACGGAATGTGTTAATTTTTACTTAAAAGACTATCTTGTCTTGCCCTATTTTTGCCCCTGAGATAAGCGTTATTAATGTTTTACCTGAAACGGCATAAACAGGTTTATTAAAATAAATTTATTTCACAATACACACCTTAATGCTGATTTCTTTTTTTTTTATTTTCTACACTTGTACTATCTTTATTTCTCAGTAATTGGTTTATTACCTGATATTTGTAAAAAGTCAATTTTCGCCTTTTTTTCGGTAATTGCTTTTTAACTAAATGAAATATATTTAGTAGACTTATAATAAGGATCATTAAGATATATCATGATGAGTATTTATGACGGCTCAGAGTAATCCATTGTGGTGTAATTTTGTGCCATTGATCTATACAGAAGTTGTCAAAAAGATTATCTTATGAAAGTTTGCATGTAACGGTTGCCGATGTGATGAATAATTATTACTCTTAGGTATAATTGTTACTTTTTTAATTAGTGTTAACCTGCAAATAAAAGATCGTTAATATAAAACGACGTAATTAAAAAAAATGCAAACCATATCTCCCCCGACAAAGAGTTACCTTATCAAAAACGAGTTCACACGTGGTAAAAAGAAAATTGCAACTTAACCGAAGTAACCCGCAACCGACCGATCAGTAAATAAAAACGGAATTGCTTGAGTTTAACAATAATAATTAATAAATTATTAAAATTCCTAATTTTAAATGTAATTTCACGTGACTTAAAATGTTTTCTAATTGGTCAGTGTCATCGCCCCAGTTGCCGAATCTACTAGGTCAATTATTCACCTCAGTTCAATTATCATGCCTCAATCATTTGGGCGTGACAGTGACATTTTGTTCTAGCTGGTTCTAGCGTCTGTCTAACCTCTGTGTTTGGAAATTTTTGTTTGTACTTTAATTTTTTTGTTTTTGTTTTCTACGTGCTTATTTCTTACTTAATATAGTGTGCTATATTATTATTCAAAATATCATGGATCCCAAAGGTCTGTATATTGCGAATAAGTGTGCGAGAAAGAAAAATAGCAGTAGAATCTTTTTCTCTCGCTCCACCTCCCTGACTTGTCAGCGAGAAGGGGTATGTAATGCCCACCAATCAGGCACGTGGAGCGAGAGGGAAAAGTTCTACTGCTACTGCTATTGTTCTTTTTCTCTCGCGCACTTGTTCACACGGCCGAGCAGCAACGCTTCCTCTAGTAGGTATATGCTTGAAGATTTAAATGAATAAAAGTTCGCCTGCGGGAATATATTTAGTACTGAATTAAAAAATGTAAAAACCTTAAACGACTTTGTACAAATATAGGCGCTAATTAAGTAGATGAACAGCTTATGTTCATCTACTTGTGATGTGATGAAACATGTGTGATTATATTATGTTTAATCGTTTTAGCTTAAAATAAAACTGGGTTGTTTAACCACACAACAGTTTCGGAGAAGGTCCCATGTAGTACAATAATTATTAGATAGAATTGGCATTACTGAATTTATGGGACGGTGACATCACAGTATTGAAGAGCGTTTTTACTAGAATTTAAATTTTTAATTATTTTTTATGACGAAACGAGGTATTTTTTTTGAAATAAAGTGTACAGAATGTTTTTTGGTGCTACTGACAAGATTTTAGTACCATTTAAAAAAATGTGAAAATTGACTATTAACCAATAAAGAGATCTCTTTATTTCTTTAGGCTTATATCATTCTCAAACCAAAATAAATATATTCTAGGGTTGCGAACCTTTGAATTATTTACTGCTAATAAAATTTTATATTCGCCATCTTTTAACAGTTAAAAAAAGGGTAAATCGTAAATGGAAACGTTTCATGATCCTTATTACGACTTAGCTATATTGCTAAGAAAAATCAGTCAATAAAGCGATTTAACTTATTGTTAATTATTGTTCTTCAAGTAGCCGGTTGCATCGATATAGTAGCACTAAATGGACCCGCAGTTACGTATGTTTTAAATAAAAGTATGTATTTATCTTTTTTCACATTTATAATACGTTTATGTCGATACAATTCCTATAGTTTATTTTTGTTTTACTTATTTTAGAAAAATATCATAATTACAACATGTTAATTTATATCATTAGTTTAAGAGTTTTTCATTTTTGCAAAAACAATAATGCAATCATCTTAAAATATTTATTTTTATTGCGAGTTCTTAGGTACTAGAGAAATATTGCACAGCTAGATAAGGTCAGGTACTATTTAATGTCGGCCTTATTTTAACATCTGAGTTTGCGTAGATGCATTGTAAGATAAGCTCTTCCTTAAAAGGTTATGCCTAGTTGGGATTTTCAGACTTTTTATTTTATCTTTAGGAAGTACATATGTCGAAGTATATTATCTAAACATTTCATATTGACCCGGTAAATATTGTCAAAGATATACGCATATTTGTAAGGCTCTCTTCAAGCGCTAGACCCGGATTTTCGAACCTCTAATGCGAAAAAAATACTAACCTCTATCTCGAAACTATGTTTTAAATGTCGGTGAGCGAGATTACTCCGAAACAGCTTGACTGATCGGGTTCAAAATTTTACACAATCTTCTGATATATACTCCCATTGGCCAATATTGGACCCCACGGGTTATACTCCCAAAATTTTCTTGGTACAATCTTTGGCGACTATAGATAAACTCCCAAGGTATTAATCGAAGGAATAAGATTTCTGAAATTTTTTTCAATTTTTTTTAACCAATTAAAGGTGGACACTTCTTAGAAAATAGCATTTTTTGATAAGCCCAGAAGCTGTCATTTTGTCAAAAATCTAAATTTTGACTACTCCTTCGATTAATACCTGCATCCATCTATCCACTAAATACATATTTTTTTAATTTTCTATTTAATAACCCAAACCAAAGATATCTTGCTCACCGCCAGACACCTTTTTTAGAGGACCTCCAGGAGATCGTCTATAGGGGCAATACAACTGGGTATTTTTCTAAACAAACAATGGGGTTTTGAAGCTTAAGAAATTCGCTATTTGTACATGTGTTTCCCACATTTGTTAAATAGAATGCCTCTTCATAAAAAATTCTTAAAAAAACACATTTTTTCGAGTTTCCAACTAGGTATAACCCCTTAACAAGATAGAATCTGGCTTTATTTATGTAGGTTTTAGAATGTGCCTTACTTTGGTGTTAGCAGTGTTGCCAAAGCCATCTTATTTTAAGTTCAGAACGGCAAAATTTCTTAGAAGTAGAAAATACTGAAAGAACAGAGTACCTGGCAACAACCTGGTACACAACATTAGGTTTTCCGTCTGTGTTTAAAGTGTTTTAGATAGTTTCAGTGCGAATAAAATTTTGATTTTCGGCTAAATTGTTTCAATTGTTTCTATGACTAGTACAAGTGATGGATCAGAGATTAATTCTCAAAAAAGGGTACTAATTAGACATCATTCTGTGGGATCGAAACCTACCCATAGCCAATAATTTAAAAATATCGTGTTGGAATTAAAAACGGACAAAAAAAGCGACCAGGTAAAAACGTACCTAAATAAAGGCAAAAATCCCAATGTAAATAAAGACCAGCAAAAATAGGGGATTCCAGCAAGGTCGAGTCAGCCGAAAATAACTGATAACAATATGCTGAATATAGAAGATATTTGTAAACAAAGACATTCTTTATTTAGGACACCGCCCAAAGTAAACAAACAAAATAAAAATGACGAAACAGTTTCTACAATTTCGCAAGAAAACAAAACAAATCGGGACAACAGGGCAGGACTACATGACAATGAAAATACAGGAAAAAGGCTTAGAACTAATTCCACTCCAGATGATAAAACTTTAAAAAGACAATGTGACAGAAATTTATTACACACAGACAAGCAAACAAATGGCAGAGAATATGTAGTACGAATGGAAGGTAAAACATTACAAGAATCGAAGGTGTTATCTACAAACAAAGTAATATTGGAAGTTTTTTCGGCTCTGGATAAGATACAAAAAATAGCAGACACACAAGAAGGCCAAATTATGTTAAAACAAAACCAAGAAGGTCTAAGGTCTGCTAATATTACAATTCACAAATGCCTTACTTTATTAATACACAAGATAGAAGTTTTAGAAAAGGAGAATATGATGGTAAGGTACGGCGACAAGCATGAAATAATCAATCAGATGGACAAAACAGATTTCCCAGCACTTAAAGAAAAGCCAAGAACATATGCAGAAATAAGTAATTTAAAAACCAAAAAGAGCAGTCATCAAACTAACAGATTACAACCTGAACCTGAGAAGTGGACAACGCCGAAAATACCTAAGAAACTGGAAACTGTAATTACGATAGAAAATATTACTGATCCAAAAATAGTGAGTAAAAAAATTAAAAAAGAGATTATCTTCTAAAATGACATACGGTGGGTTTAAAAATGTTATTCATTTAAAAAATGGAGGTATGGTGCTTGAAAGTCATAATGAAGAACAACAAGAAAAACTAAGAAAAACTCTGAAAGATAAAAGTAATATAAAAGTAAAGGACTCTTTAAATACCAATCCTATGTTTATGGTAACAGGGGTAGAAATGGGGATGACAAATGAAGAATTTTTAGAAGATATTATTCATATGAATGATGAAATAGAAAAAGAACTAGGGTATAAAGTGAAAAACGAAATAAACGTCATAGCCAAAAAACAAGGTAGAAATCCAAACAAAGAAAACTGGATCCTCCAAGCCCCACCAGATATTGCTAAATGGTTTCTCAAGAAAGAAAAAATCAATCTTGACCTTATTAAAGTCTATGTACATGAACATTTTAACTTGGCCATATGTTTTAAATGCGCTAAATTCGGACATGTAGCTAAATACTGCCAGGAAAACCAGTGTTGCCATAAATGTGGGGGAGAGCATCAAGGCAAGGACTGTATTACAGAGAGATATAAATGTCCAAATTGCACAAAGGTAAAGTTAAACCCAGAAGTAAGTCAGCACTCTGCAAGAGATATTAAATGTCCAGTTTACCAAAGAAAATTAAAACAATATTAAAGCCATATAAATTACTCACAAATTGAACCAAATTTTTTATAGACAATGCAAGAAGCAAGAAGCCAACCATTATAAAAAATAATACAAAAAGTATTATACATCAAAATGTCCAGTCATTAGGAAACAAGATTGACCGCATAAACGATGCGCTAATTACACAAAGTGAATGTGATGTACTTTGTATCACCGAGCATTGGAAATCAGAAGAACAATTTAAAATATGGCTATTAAGGACTTCAGATTTACATCAATGTTTTGTCGTGAAGAAGGAAAACATGGAGGAGCTGCAGTGTTTTGTAGGAAAAAATTAAAGTGTAAGGCTAGATTACGACTAAATAAGTTATCAGTGAGTGGAATTTTTGAGTGTGCTGCGGTGGAATGTGAGTTTAATAAGGAGAAGGCAATAGTAATATCGGTATACAGACCACCAACAGGGGACATAAGAACATTTATGGACAAAATAGAGCAACTTTTAATAAGTGTATTTAATGAAAACAAACTTAAATTTATTTTAGGCGACTTCAATATTGAACTTTTAAAAGAGAATAAAACCAAAAATGAGCTATTATCATTATTGAGCTCGTTTAATGTAGTTCCAACTGTCTTTGAAAACACTCGAATAACAAATAGTTCTGGTAGTTGTATAGATAATATTTTTACAAACTGTTTTTATCTAAGCCAATGCATTTGAAAACTTTGTACCAGATCATACTGCACAGAAAATTGTGTTTGAAACTAAATGTGTTGACCAAAGACATTTAAAATACAAGCGTGTTTTTTCAGAAGAAAATCAGAACAGTTTTCTGTGCAGTCTGATGGAACAACAATGGTTGGAGGTATATAGTATAGAAACAGATGATATTAACAAGCAATGGGATGTTTTTATGAACACTTTTAAAATTTTATTTAATCATAGTTTTCCATATAAGCTGGTGGGTAAAAAACTAAAAACTAGATATTATGATAGCAGGGAACTTGCAGAATGTAAACGTAGGTAAGATATTTTATTAACTCTTTTTAAACATAACCAACAAGACTATAGAGAAACATACAATTGCGAAAAAGAGGTATGATAAATTATTAATTGAATCTCGGGCTAAAAAATATGAAAATAGGGTTAAATACTCTGATAATAAAACAAAGTGCATGTGGGCCATCTGCAAAGAAGTGAATGGAACAGATTCAAACTGTTCTGATCTGAAAGCAACGGGAGATCCAGAACATCTGGCTAATAAATATAATAAATATTTGCTTTCAGTTGTACCCAACCTTTTAAACAATTTAGTAAATATTCCTTTCGAGTGCTCTATTAAAGAAAATAAAAAATGTTTTTATATCCAGCAGAATGTAAACGTAGGTAAGATATTTTATTAACTCTTTTTAAACATAACCAACAAGACTATAGAGAAACATACAAATGCGAAAAAGAGGTATGATAAATTATTAATTGAATCTCGGGCTAAAAAATATGAAAATAGGGTTAAATACTCTGATAATAAAACAAAGTGCATGTGGGCCATCTGCAAAGAAGTGAATGGAACAGATTCAAACTGTTCTGATCTGAAAGCAACGGGAGATCCAGAACATCTGGCTAATAAATATAATAAATATTTGCTTTCAGTTGTACCCAACCTTTTAAACAATTTAGTAAATATTCCTTTCGAGTGCTCTATTAAAGAAAATAAAAAATGTTTTTATATCCAGTGACTCCAAACGAAATTAAGGAAATAGCACAAAAATTAAAGAATAAATATAGTAGTGGTATCGATGAAATTCCTCGAGTATTGTGAGGCGAGCAAGTAAAGAAGTTAAAGGATTGCAAAAGGTTCTATGTTATATAATAAATAATTCTTTTAGCCTTGGAGTATTACCTGAAAATTTGAAAATTGCATTTATTAAACCAGTTTATAAAAAAGGTGACCCTGGAGAACTAGATAATTATAGGCCAATAAGTTTATTATCAGCTTTTTCTAAGATTTTTGAGCTAGCCATGAGTAAAAGACTGGTTAGTTTTTTAAAAGAATGTTGTTTGTTTAGTACTTGTCAGCATGGTTTTACTGATGGCAAATCAACACAGACCGCAATATTCGATTGTATGCAATTTATTGTACAACAACTTGAAAGTGGTGAATTAATAATAGGAATGTTATTGGACTTATCTAAAGCCTATGATTATCTGGACCGGGGACTTTTAGTTCGAAAATTAGAAATGTATGGTATAAGAGGAAATGCAAAAAAATGGCTAACAGCTTATTTAAATGACAGGAGACAGGTAGTAAGCGTAACCAAAGAAGGGAAAAGTTGTAAATTCAAAGAATTGTCAAATAGTGTAGGAATAGCACAGGGTAGCATATTGGGTCCCATATTATTTATAATATTTGTCAACGATTTGAATCTTTTAATAAACTCATCATGTCAACATCTGGTAATTTACGCAGATGATACAAATTTAATTATTAGCAGTAAAAAATTGGAAGATTTAGTTTTAAAAGCTAAATAATTTTTTGATCTAGCTACAGTACCTATGGTTTGCTAAAAATAAGTTAATTTTAAATAAGGACAAAACAAATATATTACTTTTTAGAACAAAATAATCCAATGTTTGCAAACCATCGCACATGACATTAGACAAGCCTGTTGAAATTTCGAAAAATGCCAAATTCTTAGGAGTGTATATAAATGAACATTTAGACTGGGCATGTCATATAAAAAATTTAAGCAAAAGGTTAAACTCAATTTCTTCTGGGATTCGAATCGTGGGCAAATATATGAATGAGAATACTCTTAGGATATTATATTTTGCTAATTTTGAAGCTGTTCTAAAACATGGTATTATCTTCTGGGGAAAGGACAGTATGGTTCAGAGTGTTTTTGTTATTCAGAAAAGATTAGTGGGGTAATTAAAAAAATGGGCCATTTGCAAAGTTGTAGAACTGTTTTTAGAAAGTTAGGCCTAATGACTGTGTATGCTGTTTATATGTTTCTCTTTAAGAACAAATATGTTTTTAAGCAGCTAACCATAAATATGACACAAGAATGTCAGACCTTAGGTATCCAACACACAGGCTGACACTTACTGAGAAATGTCCCCAATATATGTGTATAAAATTGTTCGATGCTTTACCTGGGAGAATAAAAAAAAATTGAATCAATTAAGAAATTTAAAACTGAGCTAAAAAAAATGTTAATAGATTTAGAACCATATAGCTTAAGAGAGTACTGTCAAAATTTGTAAGTCTTTAGGGCTCTGTGAACCCCTTGTTTGACGTCATTTCATTTTGTGTTATATGTTATATGTATCATAATTTAAAATAAAGATTATTATTATTATTATTACTTATAACCTTGCATTTTTCTATTTATTAACTGACAGTGTTCTTATTAAAACAAGTTGTTTTCGCAATAAAGCTTATCAATTATTTTATCATAAACAAACCTGGGTTTCTTCTGGGGTTCCTTTCGATGTCGCCAAGGCCATCTGAAGGGCTGGAAGAATCCTGGGTAAATATTTATTCAACGCTTCTCCCGCAACAGAAGCCAAGATAGATAATGCTTTTGTATTTGCAGGGGGAGCTGTCAATTGTGGAACCAAATAAGGTAGAACTACTCTGGATTTTATAGCCATTACTTGTCTTAAACCATCAAGTGTGCATTCAACTACCTGTGGATTATCATCATTCTAAAAATAAAAACATAATTAGATTTTACCCTGTCCATATTTTATACCTTTGTTTTTATCATAAAAGGTTACGCTTTGAAGCTCTTATTTTACATTTAAAAATGCAGGCATATTCTAAATTAAGTGAAAGCAAATAGACATTAACTATTATTTAAAAAAATAATTATAAATTTATTAAAACATATGTTACAGTAAAATCTTTAAAGAAAAAGTACTCACCAACTGATTTAATAAAGTCGGCAAAATGTCATCCAGCGCCTTTGAACCGACGGTTGAATGCAAACTGTCAAATGTTTTTGCTGCCGCTTGCCTAACTTCTGGCAACGGATCACAGAGAGCTTTTCTGACAGTTGGAACAAGGGAATTCACAAATGTAAGCACCATATCTTTTGATGTTGAAGCCATAATTTCAGATAAACCAATACACACGCCTTGTCGTTGGTCTGATTGGTCCGACTGCAGTCCCCTCTCCAATATAGGGATTATTTCTGGAAGCACTCTTTCACCTAGTTTTCTTACTAAGTCGCCCAATGTTCTTGCAGCAACCTGCCTGTAAAAAGCAAACAATATCTTAGATATTATAATAATATGTAAATAAAATAATAGTATTAAAATACTAGCGTTTCACCCATGGCTTCGCACGCGTAGCGTCATACCACATCACGCTCTCTACGCTACGGCTTCCGTCGTACACGCTGCAGCGTAGCGCGCGTCCTACTATTAAGCATTTTTTAATTTTATTATATTTCATTTGTTATTATTTTTTAAATCTAATTTGTGTTTGTAAATGGGTTTTCATCCCCCCTTTTCACCCTCCAAGAGATAAAATTTTAAAAATACTACCACTTTCTATTTTTCTGGGTAATCAGAAGCCAAATTACCAACTTCCCCATTTATAACTTTAAAAATGACGATTTTTTCACACAAATTTTAATCCTCATTCTAACCCTTCATGGTATGTAATTCCAAAAACGTTAAAACAGATAATTTTTAATCGAAATCAATCGCCTACTTAACAATTTTCATACTTCTAAATCCAGAAATGATCAACTTTCATATAAACTGTCACCCCTCATTCTAGCCCTTTAGGAGAGAGTTTTCTAAAATTTTTGCTTAGCTCATCTCCTATTTCTTGGGTAAATAGAAGACTAATTACCAAATCGTATATTTATAACTTTAAAAATGACGATTCTACAGAAAGGCATTTTAATCCCTCAAGGGGTGATATTCCAAAAATATTATTTTAGATTATATTCAGTACTTAATAGACTACACACCCATTTTCATACTTCAAGTCTAGGAATAGCGAAGATCGATACAGCTTCCTACAATCCTTTTTCCTACTTATAACCTACTCTTGTGCCAAATTTCATCTTCATAGGTCGTGATTAGTCAGTGTATATAAAAATGAATGAATGAGTTTGCTTTTATATATTTATATAGATTAATCAACCTCTATAATATGCATATTGCAAACCAGTAAAATAAGTCGGCATGTTGTTTACCGACAATATTATTAAAGGGTGTCCCAAAATAAACGCACATTTTTATTTGGTAACAAAACACATTTTTTAAAGTATGTCAAAATTTTACTAGGATTAGAAAGAATACATATCACGATTAAGTGTAAAACACAATATCTGGCAAATGTCCACCGCTCTTTTGACGAAATTATTGATAACATTTTCACACAATTGTAAACGAATTTTTTCAATGACGCATTGAATTTCTTTTTTCAAGTCAGGAATTACGGCTGGTTTACTGGCATAAACACGAGATTAAAAAAAAAACCCAGAGAAATAAGTCGCACTGTGTTATATCGCAGGATGGTGGTCTCCAATTCTGATTCTGATCACCATTGCGAGATACGACCAAGAAATTTCAGTCGTAACAAGTCCATTATTTCACGCGCACAATAAAAAAATATTTTTTGGCTTTTCTTTAGAATATGTATTTTTATTTTATATTTTTAAAAAATACTTTTTAATATGATTTAATCTAACCCTGCGGTAAAATACTAAAAATCGTTAACACATATATTTAAAAAGTTTAGTTATTTATGAAATTAAATAACTATAGAATTAAACAGAGCTAAATATTTTAATTTTAAAATTATCTTTGTATCAAAATATTATGCTATTTAGGTCTTCCATTAAGAAGGTAGATAAAATTAGATTAGATTATGCTAACATGGAATTGGGCACATTTTGGTAACGTTAACAGATTTATTTCAATAGGTTCTCTTTGGGTTTTTTCTTTTTTTCTTTTTCAGGCAATCTGCCATACAATCTTCAATCTGTTCATAGGGCAGTCCTTAATAAGACTGAGCACACTCAGTTCGCTATACCCCGGGACCAGGACCGAAGCGGTCCCATTCTTTAAAAAATTTCCAGACGAGTTAGCCAACGGGAACTTATAGAAACATAAATCTGCCACAAAACTGTAGAACATATTTAACGAGTTATTATAGTTATTGAAATATATTTATACCTTTTATCGTAACTGTCACTTGCCAAACAACCTAACAACAAGCTAAAGAGAGTTGGTAAAATTTCTCTTAGGGTTCTGGGGGTATTCGTTACAACCACTTTCCACACGTGTAAGGCTGCTTGGCGTACCATAAGAGCTACGTCAGATCGACCCATATACAAACCAGCTAAAACTCTATTTCTTCTTTCAGCGCCTAAAAGAAATTCAAGGCAAAATTACACATCGTTAGCAATATCTAAAATTTAAATTTAGTGATAAGTATGATTCTGATAATTTAGCCAAAACCTGAATAATTAAGATCTGAAGACAATGATAAATATAATATGCTTAATTAACCTATTTTCTAAGATACCGAAATGCAAAAAGTTCTTTGTCAGAGTATATTCTACTACAACACAATGGATATTTTCTACCCGGCGCAAGGTGTGGTTACAAGTCTCCATAACATTGGTCATGTGATGAAAAATGGTACATACTGATAGCGTCGATCACCAAATGACTTGTCTTCACGAGTTCACGAAATAAATATATATTGACAGTTGATCTTTAATTAAGAATGGGTATATTTTGGTATGCTAAGGAAACTATTAAAACATAGCTGACACCGTATTTATCCTTGCAGAACATCCCACGTGACACTTTTATAAAATCATTTAAAACACAAAGAAAAACGTTCAGTAGTCTTAACGGCAATTTAAATACATTTCACGGCGCTTCAATTTTCTCTTTCTTAAATTTTAAATCTAACAAAAGTTTCTATATGTTGACAATATCAATATCTCTAGGCTAGCGTCCCAAAAGTTACTATAAAAACTCAATCGAGTTTGTTTGTCGACGATTTTTTTTGATTTATCAAATTATGCCACGGTAAAATTTTGACCGCATCAAAATGTATTCTTTTCTATAGTTATAGATTCATCACACAAACAATTTTTGGTTTTTAACAAAGTAAGTAATTCGAAGTCCACCTCTCTTACTATTCCTTTAAGTATTCTTCACTGTTTTTAAGATTCACATGCATTGACTTAAATTTGTAAAATCCTGTCTATTTGCACTGAATGCCGATTTTAAAAACAGTTCTCTATCACTGAAAATTCTCCTAATTGACAAATAATACCAGTAAATCGTCAGCACAAGATATGACATTACAAATCACATAAGTGGGAGCCGATAAGAACAGATATCGTGCTTTTCCTTGGCTAAGCATGAAATGATTTAATTCTAAGGATATATAAATATGTCCCAGCCATGTTCTTGGAGATATTTTAATAAAAACGTTTTTTTTTTTCATTTTTAAACAAAGTGTCTTATAAATGTCAAGTACTGGTCTAACAAAAAATGTGAGCAAGCAAGCAACTAACTAATCCATCACACCGATACATGTTAAGGTAATATTGTTACTTTAATGGCACAAAAGGCAAACCTTCTTGGAAAACTTTGGTAAATTTACAACAAAAAAAAAAAACGCCCCATAAATTCAATTAAAAATGCCAGAAATTGATAAAGGAATGTAGGCTTTCACGGCCGGAGTCAATTCTATTAGAGGTATCTTCCGGGCTTGTGGGCCGTGGTCTGGGAATTTTCATTCCAAAGCTTTCGGCCACATCTGCGGTTGCCATCTTCAGTGGTGCGGCTGTCGTACTCGGAGTGAGCGGCGGTTCACTAGTTGGGGTCGGGTATGGCCCTCCATATGCTCTTTTCACCCCGTAAATACTAAAATCGTTCGACAATTAAATTTGGAGTAAAAAGTGTAATAAGAACACCGTTCGGGTATTTCAGAGTGGAGCTTAAAGAGTTCACTCCAAAAGTCCTACCTCGCCAAGGTGGAGTGCCAGAGTGAACATGCGCACATGTTGATTTTGATTGTTGACAAGTAATTTTGTATCAATTTGTTTGTTTTTTATATTTGTTTTAATGTTTTTCCCAGCATTTCGGATTTTTGTGGTCTTTAATTTTATCCTTGTTTATCGATCTTCATGGGATATGTTTCTAGAGGAATTAGAGGAATAAACAAATCCATGTTAAACGCCATCCAAATATTAAACACTATTTAAATATTAAAAATTGAAACCCAAAAAAAAAGACTTAGCAGACCACAAACCCAAAAAACTCCTATGTTTTAAAAAATTAAAAAAAGTTAAGTTAGGAGATGACTTTGGCATATGATGCTTCTATAAAAGTACCCTAGCGTTCGGCTTCGATATTTCTACTCTTAAAACTCTATGGTCACGTGCTTAAACCACCACTCCCACGCCACTCCAACTCCGAAAGATTTCCCGAACCCACCTACTGAAGACTGATGTTTCGGACCGAGACCTGTGCATTCTTGAAGTCTGTGGACGGACGGAGGACTGAACGTCTGGGTGTGGCTTGGGAGTCATCGTATGTACTGGCTTTACTTTAGCGTCTTTCAATATTGGGTGCCATATTCTGTTTAAAGTTAGCCCTTCTTCTTTCCTGTTAAAGTTATTCCTGTGTTTGTGTATTTCTATGGCTTCTCTGTACATACGCGTTGAATATCTTGTTGTCGTGGAAAGAATTGTCGTCTGGTCGAAAAGTATGTTGTGATTGGCTTGAAGGGCATGTTCGGCTACGGCTGATTTTTCTATTTGTCCTAGACGGCAACTTCTTTCGTGCTCTTTCAGACGTGTTCTAAAGCTCCGTTTGGTCGTTCCCACATATACTTCGCCACAGGAACAGGGGATTCTGTAAACGCCCGCATTGGACAGCGGGTCCCTTGGGTCCTTTGCAGATCTAAGGTACTCATGGAACTTTGTTGTTGGTTTAAAGACCGGTTTTACGTTGTGTTTTTCCAGTATCTTTCCAATGCGGTCTGTGATGCCTTTGAGGTATGGGAGAACGGCGTAACCTAAAGTTGGAGCCTCCTCTTTGAATGGTTGAGCGGGCCTCTTCGGTTTAATTGCCCGTTCTATTTCGTATTTTTCATACGCATTTGCCTGTAGTATGATCTTTAAATGGTCCAGTTCTTCCGGAAGGTGTTGAGGTTCACATATTCGTTTTGCCCTGTTCACCAGAGTTTTTATTACCCCTCGCCTTTGTCGTGGATGATGGTTGGAACTCTTATGTATGTATCTGTCGGTGTTCGTTTTCTTTCTGTATATTGTGTGACTCAATCTTAGATAATCCTGCCTAAAACATCGAGGAAGGCTAGTTGTTTGTTATTTTCTTTCTCCATAGTGAATTGGATTTTTTGATGTTGACTATTGAGGCAAGAAAAGCCTCTAGTTCTTTCTCACCGTGGCTCCATATTACGAATGTGTCGTCGACGTAGCAAAACCAACATTTGGGCGTTTTCTGTGCTGTTGCTAGCGCTCTTTCTTCAAACTTCTCCATATAGAAATTCGCTATTACTGGGCTTAACGGACTTCCCATCGCGACGCCGTTCTTTTGCTCGTAAAACTGTAGGTTCCACTGGAAGTAGGTAGTGGTCAGTGTATGTTGGAATAGCGCCAGTATGTTGGAAGGAAACACGTCTCTCAGGTGATAAAGTGCCTGGTCTAGTGGAACGTTGGTGAAAGGAGATACTACGTCAAAACTGACCAATATGTCCTCCGGATCTAAAGAGATGTTCTTAATTTTGTTCACGAAGTCGGCGGAATCTTTGATGTAGGAATCCGTTCCTCCAATTTTAGGCTGCAACATGTCTGATAGGAGCTTTGCCAGATCCTATGTTGGGGATCCAATGGCACTGACTATAGGCCTCAAAGAAACGTCGTGCTTGTGAATTTTGGGCAAATCGAACGCTGTTAGAACAACCCCGATACGTCACGGTTTTATATCAGTTTGCCATATGAGACCGTGACGTATCGGTGTTGTTCTTACAGCGTTCGATCTCTACATACGATGACTCCCAAGCCACACCCAGACGTTCAGTCCTCCGTCCGTCCACAGACTTCAAGAATGCACAGGTCTCGGTCCGAAACATCAGTCGTCAGTAAACCACCGCGCCGCTCACTCCGAGTACGACAGCCGCACCACTGAAGATGGCAACCGCAGATGTGGCCGAAAGCTTTGGAATGAAAATTCCCAGACCACGGCCCACAAGCCCGGAAGATACCTCTAATAGAAATGCCAGAAATTGTTTTACCACTTCTTGAAGCGAAATAAAAAAGTCTTACTCTGATTCCGTAGTTTCCTTAAATAAACAGTTTTATAAATACATACGCCAATGATTAAGAACATTCACTAATTGTATACCCACGTTTTTTCGCCTGTGAGAATCCGCGAGAAATAAACATCTTCGTTTGCCAAAGCGTTTACATGCTCTTGACAAAGTGCTTCCTCGCTAGTTTCTGCTCTGGTGTAAGGATCCAGGGGTCCATCGTGTGAATAGTTTTTTTATGATCTAATCTTCGTGTAAAATTATGAATTTTGTACTTTCGACACTCTAGCTTCCTTTGCAATAATAGGAGTTTTATTCATCGATCAGACAGAGATAAGTTTTGAACAATGGACTCATATGTTAGTTAAATTTTATTTAAATATATTTTTACTTCTCTTGCTCTTAAAGAAGTATTTTAATGAACTGGAGAATTATTAATGAACTCAGGGGAAGATCTGCCGGACCTGCCGGGAATAATTTGGATATTCACGCGAGTGCTTTTAATGAATATTATTGCACTGTAGCAGCTAAGCTGACAGCAAAAATTCCCGAGAGTGTTGATCCGATGTCCTTTTTGCGCTTGAGCGTGGGGGAGAATCTTGTATTCTCTGATACCTGTCTTTCGGAGGTATTGGATATTGTTCGGGAGATCAGGTGCGGAAGTCGAGATGCATCGGGTGTAGATGGCATATCGATAAAAATTATAGAAAACATGCCTCTTACTGCTTTGAATTCTTTGGTCCAGTGTATAAACGACAGTTTTCATGGCGGTTGTTTTCCGGATTGTTTAAAGATTGCCTTGGTAATACCAATACATAAAGGAGGTGAGACAGACTGCCCCTCCAACTTTCGCCCTATCTCTTTGTTGCCGACAATTTCTAAAATAATAGAAAAAATCGTTAAAAGGCGTATAATCGCCCATTTAACCAAACATAAGCTGCTAAGTGTCTTTCAGTTTGCTTTCCAGGATTTAAGGGGTACAGGGGATGCGATTTTTGCTTTCTTTGAAAAGGTTTATTCTAGTTTAAATGATAATGACATTGTGGGCGCCGTGTTTTGCGACTACTCTAAGGCCTTTGACTGCGTAAATCATGAAATTCTCTTAAAAAAGCTGAAATGTTATGGCTTTGTTGGAAGCTCCTATGACTGGATTTCATCATATCTTTCCAATCGTTTCCAATTAGTAAATTTTCAGGGAGAAATGTCTCACCCATCATCGATTTCTTGTGGAGTACCACAGGGATCTGTGTTGGGTCCAATCCTGTTTCTTTTATATATAAACGATTTGACTAATATTCATATTGACGGCACTTTTACATTGTTTGCGGACGACACTACTATTGTATGGAAAAATAGAAATGAGGAAGAATTAAAGGAAACAATTTCTAGAGATTTAATTAAGATTAAAAAATGGTGTGATTCTAATCTTCTTGCTTTTAATATATCAAAAACTAACATATTAACATTTAAATTTAATTTTGACAATCTATATATTTCAGAAACTCACATTGAAAACAAAAAAGATACTAAGTTTTTGGGAGTGTATGTGGACAGCAACCTAAAGTTTGTAAGCCATGTAACCAATCTAAATAAAAAAATTGCTAGTGGTTGCTTTGTATTCGAACTGTTTCAAATGAGCTGGGTATTGCTGCAGCAAGGACAGCTTATTTTTCATTTGTGGAATCGCACTTAACTTATGGAATTGCTTTCTGGGGGTATTGCAGTCAACATCTCTTTAATTCTGTTTTTATTTTACAAAAGAGAGCTATACGTTATATGTGTAAGGTTAAATCTCGAGATCACTGTAAACCTCTTTTTATCAGAAATAAAATCCTTACATTGCCATGTCTATTCATTGTGGAGACTGTATTTCTTGTGCACAAAAAATATTTCAGTGCGCATAATGAGACAATCTACAACACTAGGCAAAATCATAACCTACCACTCCCCATTCCGAAAAGTACCCTTACAAAAAATTCCATATTTTATGAAAGTAGGAAGATTTACAATCACCTCCCTCAGTCTCTGCGAACTACTACATCCTTAAGATTGTTTAAAAGTAAAGTAAAAAGCCTTCTGGTCGATAAAGCATACTACAACTTGCAGGAGTACTACACTGATACCTTTTAATTGTGTTTAACTGACATAGTTTGTTTTGTGGGTGCATTTTTTCTTTTTTTTTTTTAAATTTTATTTGAATTGACGCTGTTTTATTTCTCTGTTAGTGTGCTGTTTTGTGTTTTGCAGCATAACTAATGTTGATAATTGAGTTTTATTTTGTAAATGTTGTTTCTCTGTCTGTTTGGTCCCTTATCGCCTTTGGACTAAATAAAATGGGATTACCGGATTACTTATTCACAATAACATACTACTCGTATATCTAATTATGGCAGTTGGCCTTATGAAAGCCTCAGAGTGAGCATAAGATTTTTTAGGGGTGTAAATTAATACAGTACTTACATAGAAAAATTGTTAAACGTGTCTTACAGTTAAATGTATTTTTGCTTTAATATTACTGATTGTATGTCTCTTAGTGTTAAATTTTATAATCTTTGTTAACGAGATTTTTTTTTCTTATAACAATAAAGAATATTTGACTTTGACTTTGAATCCCAAAAAAATGTCATTCAAAGTTACTGTAGATCTGATTCAGATATACAGGGTGTCCCAGAATATGTCGGCAATCTCTCGGAATCTAATAGAAAACCTAAAAATATTATGACAACTTCCATAAACTTTTTTCCTACATCCCTCCCCTACGGAGATACAGGTACATAACGGACGCCCCTGAAAATCGTTTTTTTTTAAATAACTTTTAAAATACTAGGAGCAATTTAATAATTTTTAAATATGATGGTAACTAGATAAGTCTTCCTAAAATAAACCCATTAAATCATATTTGGCTTATTAAGTTTGCCAGGGACGGACTAGCTCTGACACAATAAAAGCAATTTTTTAACAACCTGTATGATAAAGGCTTAACAATATTATTTTTGGATAGCTTTAACCTTAAACTAGAAAAAAGGTATTCATGATTGACATCAACAAAATCAACTGTTTACGAGAAATAAAATATCATGGTTGGTATTTTTTTTTACATCATACAGGGTGTTTTCTAACTGTCTAATATCTGTAATACCACTTTAGACATTTTAATAAAATTTGGCATACATGTACTATCAAGAGGCATTTTTAGTGTACCAATTTTTTTTATTTCCACCAGTGGCGTTCGTACGGAATTTGACCTGCCCATTTTAGAAAATAACAAAAAACACACTAAAAAATGCTTCTTGATACATAGTACATGTATGCCAAATTTTATTAAAATATCTAAAGTGGTATTACAGATAATAATAATAATAATAAATGATTTATTTTTGAAAATTTTACCACCCTGTATCTCAAAATTTAAGACGTTAAGGACCTAGGTTCATATAATGTTTTCTTCTTAAAATGGACCCAAAAACTGCCTTCTTAAATATTGACGTTCAATTAGAAAACACAATATAAAAAATTACCAACCCTGGTATTTTATTTCTCATAAACAGTGGATTTTTTCGATGTCAATCAAGAATACCTTTTTTTTAGTTTAAGGTTAAAGCGATCTAAAAATAATATTGTTGAGCCTTTATCATACAGGATGTTAAAAAATTGCTATTATTGTGTCAGAGCTAGCTCGTCCATGCAAACTAAATAAGCCAAATATGATTTAATTGGTTTATTTTAAGAAGACTTATCTAATAACCATCATATTAAAAAAATATTAAATTACGCCTGGTATTTTAAAAGTCATTAAAAAAAAAACCATTTCCAGGGGCGTCCGTTATGTACCTGTATCTCCGTAGGGGAGGGTCGTAGGAAAAAAGTTTATGGGAACTTGTCATAATATTTTTATGTTTTCTATTAGATTCCAAGTGATTGCCCACATATTCTGGGACACCCTGTATATGTATGATATAAAATAAAAAAATAATAATAGTAATAATAATAAAAATAATAATGCCACAATCTGTATTTACAGTATTATAAAAGTTTTAAATAACATCAAAAACCTCCCCACCACTGTAACTTTTCCTCACTAACCGCGTCTTGGCTATCTATTACTTCACTAAAATTAATTTAATTACCAGATTCCTTTTTCATGACATTAAAATTTGTTGGATGGAAACTGTCAATGCCTAACTTATTAAAAATTACCCTAATCCTGCCAAAATAAATTTACTTAGTTCTTTGTATGAATGATTTTTGATACAGACAATTTCTAATTATAGATATAAATCAGTTAATTGCACTAATTATTGAATTTTTTTTGTATAGAAAAAAGTCGTCAAAATATAACCTTATAATTTAGAGGACGTATAACTGGTTGCTTAATCTCCTGTGTAAAACAGCATAAAGCAGAAATCTTTTAATTAGTTTAATCTCAATAGGCAAACGGATAGCCCCGCAAATACAGGTGCAACAGCCAAGTAACGAGGCAAGTTTAATTATAAAATCGAGATAGCGTTGCTTTGATATAAGATGTAAAAAATGGGCAAAATCGACGACTCCAAAGCTTTCAGGACGCTTCGTAATGATAGACAAAATGAAAAAAAAACTAAAGTAATTATTTAATAACATCCTCGGTAAACAAAGAACATTTGTAAAGTCCGTAATAATAACAATATAATTTCTTACCTAAGGCCCTAATAATAGCTGTATGGGATTGTTCAGTACCAAAGTTATCATCTTCACTTGCCGTTTCGGTACTCATTTTACCAGTAACACCGGATATACGATACAGAAGATCTCCCAAAAGCTGCACGGAACTAAAATAAATGTCACATTAAGTAACACAGAAATAAGTAAAGTAACAAAATAATTACATAACATTTAAAGAAAGGTTGTAACAGCTTGTGCCGGGTACCATGTACATGTATGTATGTTATGTACCCATTTGAAATAAATACTTTTGACTTTAATAAATCATGAATTTCTATTTTTTTTCCACTTTAAATTTAACCTCCGCATCCGCGGAGGCGATCCTCTTCTCCTCCGCCTTCGCTAAGAAGGCCTCCGTTACAACCCTAATTTAAAGTACGCTTTTCCATGAATAACCTTATGCGAATTAATTATAGGTCAAAATAAATTAACTACACCTTAGTGGTATGTAAAGAATTTACTATCTAAATAGATCTAAATTTATCATCGCGTTTAAAAGAAATCTCTGACAGAACATTTCCCATTAAAATTCGGAGTATTACTTTACATATGTAAACCATTTAAATACATCTGTTTAATTTTTATTTTAGAAATGATTGTAGGACAAAAAAAGAACATAAAAACCTAAATCATTAAATTCTGTCGTTTAAGGTTATTTATTAAGACATGCCGCCTGTCACACCCTAATACTCCAATATTTGGTGGCAGTTTTTCGGCATAAGTCGATAACTAATTAAGATATCGAAATCCGATTTTTACCAGTTTTTTTTTTTACTTTTTTATGCTCTTTTTAATGGCCTTATAATATTAATACCATTGTATTTAAATTTTTCAAAAAAATTGACAAAATGTTTAACTTTGACACAAATCAGTCTCTAGAAATAAAACAAAAAAATAAATTAAATATGCCAATATTTTATCTTAAGCCCTGGTAAAAGCTCTTTCAAACGAGACCTAGTTTATCAAAATCGGTTAAGCTGAAAAAAAATTATTTAATTTTTCTCAAATGTACATACGTTCCTCCCCCTCTCTATATTTGACAGGTTAAAGAAAAACGCTTAAAAGAAAAAAGTTTTCTAATTTTAAATATTTTGTGAGAAAACTATCAGCGACATAAGTTAACATGACATATTTTTAAATAATCCGTGTTTTTAATTTTGTTCCTAGTTTTACGCCCTCTAGCGGTGGAATAACAACCTTTCTCGAGGCCGGTTTTACTATAAATATTTTTTTCTAAATCTATGCGATGAAGAGTTCTCGAAATATCGCCGGGGGATGATCTTATCAGGACATCCTGTATTAGGCCGGCAATATTAAACAATGATTAACATTTAATGTGAAGGAAAATGGGAAGTTTGTTAGTCAAACCAACTGTCATCACAAAGTATTATTTTGTGTAAACTAGACAGAATGTATTTAAAAGTATTTATTCATACTTTTTTATATTCTTGTATTTTTAAAATTTAAACTTGCATAATAAATTGAAAACTCCATGGTTTAATTTGACATAACTTATTGCTATTTTAATATATTTTTACTAAATTTATTTTATGATTGAAATCACGAAAATTTCCCCAATATCTTAATCTTACCTATATCTAATTCTCCAATTTTCATCAAACAAACCCTTTTCAAGTTCTGGTAGCAACAACAAAATGGCAGATTCAGCGTACAAATTAACAATTCTTTGGCCCGCTTTTAAGGCAGTGTCTCTTACATATTCATTTTCGTCAGCTAATGCTTTAAGAATTGGATTGATAATTTGTCCTATGTATGGTGTAAACTCGTTTGTAAAGACGACCGGCATATAAATAAACATCATAATGTAACCATCCTTAACATGAGGTGCGATGTCAGTTCTTTCTGCGGTGCTAATGATCTCTGGCATAAGCTTATGCAGTTTTTCGACGCCTAAAACAACATATTTGATACGATTTTAATTCGTCAGATATAATTTTTTTGCAGTATTTAAAAAAAAGATAATTTAAACGGACCTAACATTTTACCACCAATATTACTTTTAAATTAAATATACAACTCTGGGTATTTGTATTTTAAGGCCTTTTTTTAAAACACTTATAATAATAAATATAGTTCTATATTATAACATAAAGCAACAAAAAATAAAATTTATTTAATGTGAATACACATTATATATTAGGGGTTTATAGTGAAAAGTCTAGGCAGAATGCTGACGCTATACCGGGTGTCCATGAAATTACTTTCCGGCTGCCATTTTTTAATTTCTATATGGATATTAGGGAAACTTGGTATGGTTGCTATACTAACAAAACGACATTTTTATGAATAAATCACAAGCTTTCCTGACATTCGGTTTCACTGGAAGTGACTGGAAATTTTGATTTTTAAATGCGACGACACCCTGATTATTCTTTGTTTTTCGGATTCTGCAGAACGTTTTACGTCCAAATGCATTATCTTTATATCAAGTTTCGACCAAATTTTATTTTTTTTAACTTTTTCGATAAAGGGTTCTAAACTTCATTACCTTAGTATTTTTGCCATAGCTCAAAAACCGGCAAAGAAACATATCACTTTCATAACAATACTAAATGCAGTATTTTTAACAGGATTCAACGATGTAAAACACTAAGACAGTTTTCTTCATTTTTGTTTTATTTATTTCCATTTCAGTTTTTGAGCTAGACAAAAATACTAAAATTATCAAGTTTACAACTCTCTATTAAAAAAGTTTAAATAGATAAAATTGAGCTTGTATTTCTCTAAAAGTAAGTAACGTATGTGGAGTGATTTAAGGATGATCATGGACTTAATTTAATTTGAAAATAAAATTTAATTTAAAAATAAAATTGGGACAAAACTCGATCTATAAATGGTGCATTCGGATATAATACGATTTTTAGAAGCCGAAAAACAAAAAATATACAAGTTGTCCCATTTAAAAATTAAAATTAATCTTGTGGGCACCAGGTATAAGTATGAAATAAAATGATACGAAATAAAACTATTTATTAATGTTAGTACGCCACTGGCGTTTACATACGTCATAAAATAAAGAAAATGTAAATATAAAAATGCATCATTACTAAAATTATTATTAAAATAGTACATCGATGAAGTAAAAATCTAAACAAAAAATAGTTCATTTAAAAAGAGATTTCATAACAATTACATCATATAGGTGTTAATAAAATAACATAAAATAGAAAAATTAGACTGACTAAAAATGTTTTTCTTGTAGTTTCAAATGTTTCCAAAGCATTTACCAGTTAACGTTAACATTATCTGTGTTGGGGGTGTCACAGTTATGCAGTAAACTGTGTGGGTTAAATATATCTATTTTTTTAATGATGGTTAGTGTTTTTAAGATAAATACTAAAAAAAAGTAAGAATATAAAGACCCATATGAGTTTCGTATATGACAAAATTTATAAGATAAGCTCAAATAATAACTTAAGAGGACATAGCCTGAAACTATATAAATAACGTTGGGCCAAAATACTAAGAAATTTTTTAATTTCTAACAGAATAGTGTATGCAAAACAGGGTGGATAAAAATTTAAAATTAAGATATTAACATGATATATTAAAATTTTACTATTTTTATTAGGCAGCGTCTGTCTAATTTTGTTGTTTTTGAAAAGAACAAATTAGAGCAAGAGAGAGGAATGTTAAAATTGATGGTAGACATTTGTATGTCTTATTTAGGTATGTGTTGCACATTTGGTATCTCGACTCCATTTCAGTGGCGATGGCGTAGTGAATTAGGTATAAACATTCAATTTAATTTTCATCTTCTCTTTAAAAAGAATAACATGACTAGTCCACCATTTCATCGTAAAACGGTTGGAAATCCGTCCCACAAGGGTCGGTCTGGTTAGGTTATAGCATTGTTAGAAAAGATAAGTTGTGATGTGAAGATGAGACCAAGATCAAGATGAACTCACTAAAGCTTAAACCAATTATCCACCTTCAACCTTGCCAATGACAACTGTTCCACCGCTTATGTCAAAGAACCAGCACTTTAAGAGAGAGAAGTGTCATCCGCAATAGGTAAAACTCGCAAGTTGCCTATTCTGAGGCACACCGTTGATGTAAATAAGATATTTATATACTATTGCATAGACCACAGAATTGAGCCCTGAGACACACCCACATTTATCAATCTCTACGCGGACTCTACGCCCTGCCAACGGACCACCTGGGATCTCTGCTCAAAATGAGATTTAAGAAACTGAATGCTGTAAGGATAAAAGTTGTAATACTTAACCTCCTGCAGCAGCAGATCGTGAGTAAGCTGATATTCGCGAAACGAAGATTTCACTCTAAGACTACGACATATTTTATGCAAAATGATATTAACAAATATAACTGATTTTCTTTATTTTATTTTAATTAAAGGATCGGAATAAAAAAAAAACTATCCAGTTCGACTGAAAGTTCATAAGACTGCCTGAAAACCTTTTGCTTAATTTTTGTTAAGGATTTACGAAAGAAGTTCCCTGTGCGCAACTTTTTTTTAAAGGCTAATGATTTATTTGACAGGTAAATTCCGTGATTAGTTTAATTCACGCTATTTTCTTCTTAGATTAAGTTTAAGAAAGATTTTGCCTAATTTCATTAATAAAAACAATCCCGTTTAATGTGGGTTTTTTGAGAGACACACCATTTGAATTTCAATACGTAAGTGATAATGTATTTACATTATTTAGTGCCCAAAAAATTCAGAAATGCTGCATATTTCTGATAAAAAACCTAAAAACGAGCATTTTTTAAAGTTTTATATTATTTTTGATATAGAAAAAAAACAACTAAAAAGACTTCTGAATTAGAAAAAATTAAGCTTTTTATTGCAAAATACCACCTCCCACTCAGAGCCGTCATTTGTTTTAAATATGGATTTAAAATTTTTATTGTTAAATTTTAGAACCACTTTAAATCGTGAATTAACCATGAATCACACTTGCTATGTATAAAATGATACTTTTAAGATAAAATTTTTATCTTTATTCTTTATTTTTCTATTTGTTATAAGGTTGTAATATTGTTATTTTATGATGCAAATTGCTTTCTAAGTTCTTATTTAAATGCCATAGTTAATAAAGATTTAAAAATAAAAAGCAGCATCTAAGCTGCGGTAGTGTTAGGTGATCATGTTTTTCGCGCATCAGGAAAAATAAAATTATGTCATTTTAAATATTAGCCTCATTATCTTCAGATTTTTGAAAGTTTAAAGCATTAAAAAATAAGCACTGAAATACGCAGCCATATCACAATTTAACTTTTTAGATTTATTACGTTACCGAGATCATTTCATGGAGCCTCGAATTTATTTTAACATGTGCTCTCTTTTAACAACATTTTACAACACAATATATTCTACATACAAAACTTACCCAATCCACCTACAACTTCCGACAATCCTTGAGCTGCACCCGACCTATCAACGGAGCTAGTTTCGGAAGTAAGAGTTTGCATTAACCATGGTAATAAGTCCTCAAAGCTAGACTCACCCATGCCTCTTACCATAGCTCCCAACGCTCTAGCACTTACTGATCTAACCTCTGGCACCGGATCCAACAAGGACATCTTTAATCCTGGGATAATGGTAGGCAAGTATGGCATTAGATCCTTCTGGTCAGTAAGAGAATACATATTACCAATAATTTGTGCAGCCATTTTTCTTGTTTCGGTAGAACGATCCATAAATGCTCTTTGGACAACTGGCATGATTAAGGCCAATGACGGCGCATCGATAAAATGTACGAATTGAGTATCAAGTAAAGTTTGTAGACATACTGATGTTTTATTTGATGGATCTTGCAATGCTTTTAGAAGCACAGGTACAATAGCTAAAAAATGAAATTGTGTGCATTTTTTTGGTAATAATAGTAAAAAATGAATTAAAATAAAAGATATCCATTTCTTAAATTTACCTTGAATTTCAGGATTTCGTATAACAGAGCCAATAACTTTTAAAGCGGCAGCACCAGCCTCTTGCACTTTCATATGTGAATCACTCAAAACTTCAATAAGTTTGGGTACAATACTGGGAAGACAAGATGACAACTGCTTTGGTGCACAATAGGCCATGGCACCAAGAAGTTCGACCGAACCTAAAAATAACATGAAAAACTTAAAATGGATGCTAAACTCATTTTCATAAAGGTGGTAAAATTATTATGTCAAACTATTGACTGGTATTACAAATGTAAAATGCATACATTTTTTGCGATTATGTGTATATTAAAATAATTATAGGAATATATTTTCTAAGCAGAAAAAAAGATAACACTGTTCAGTATATTCTATAAACGAACCACTACTATACTACTAGATATCAAAAAAATGTCCGCCTGACATATGTGTACAATATTTTTTTTATTTTAATTTTTTTTAAGTTTTTGCTTATTTGTGATTATTCATAAAATAATTATGAAACTCTTCTAAATAATGTTGACTTTTAAAATTTGTTATTAGACTTTAATGGTGCTAATGCTACAAATTCCAACTTTAGTTATAGTGAAATGATCCATTCATCCTATTTTCGATATTTAAAAAGCAAAAACCGTCAAAGCTACCTTCTGAATAAAATTTATAATTTTAGAAATTTTTCTCTACAAAATAACTTCTTTATTATTTTTTGCCATGTACCATAGTCCATACTAAATTGTAGTAAAATTTCCTATAAAAAATGAAAAAAATGTTATTTCATTTAAAACAAGGAATAATAATTATTACTTTTTAAAATGACTGGCATTTTTATGTAGAACTGGCTTTCTATTAATACCACTTTTCAAACTTAACCAACCTTATAGCTTTAAGCAGGTTCTCGGCTAACAAAGTGACACCTCTTGCTAAAAATACACAGTATAACATAACATACTAATACTAAGTAATTAACTGTTTATAAGCTTTACACTTTTACTTTTTTAATATGCCGGTTCTCTAAATTACAAATCTCATTTTGTTTTACAACTCTCTCCCTCCCTCTACTTCTGAGGGTTTCAAAGAGCTTCACAACTCCCTTTCCATTATATCCAGGTAAAAGGAAAATATCTCAATTGCATTAAAAGTTATTTCAACAAAACATTTTAATTTTAATTTTTAAATCACAACCCTTTTGAACATCAATGTGAAAATTTTTGTTCCTTTAACATTACCTACACTCCAACTAACCTTGGCGTAATACAACCTTTTCTGCTTTTTTTTTGGATTAGTTATCTGTCTTTGTTTATACTTCAGCTTTACTGGTTTCTTAACCTAACATAATCACATGTTCGTCTTTCCAACAAAATGGTATCATAATGGGGTATAAAATTGTTCAAATTTTTAAAATTCACCCTTTTGAAGGGAAAATGTAAGCTTTCATTCACAGTTGTACTTTTAATTTTTAATTTTTATAGTGTGTCGATGTCCTGTTTACATATAATGTATGCTCCAATTGCTGTGACTCCTGCTTGATGAGTAAGTTTTAAAATTTTCCTGGTTTCTTTGTTTTTATACCAAGTTTACTAATTTTGTTACTTTAACAAAATTCGTTTCTTTTAAATTTACTCTTTAAATTTATTAAAAATAAAAAAAAATAACAACCGTTCCTTAAAATATTTTAACCTTTCTTCAATTTGCTTCTATTGTTCAATTCTTACTTGCAGATAGCACTGATAATGGTTTTTACCAAAGCGCTCTGGTAGGATATTTGTTTGAATAAAAATTTTGCACAAAATACAAAGTTTCTTTGTTTTCTACATTTCAAAATATTTCTTACCTGTTTTGGTTCTCCAGGAGTCCTCTTCCAATGCCTCTAGCAACGAAGGCAATACCAACTTTACACCATGTCCAGACAGCTTACTCATGACAACTTTGGCCGTGTCGTCAGCCGCCACTCGCACATATTGACTGCTATCCCCAAAACATTGTAGCAAATGAGGCAGAACATGTACAATGTAGGGCTCAAAAAGTTTACCCAGCATTTGAAACAGCATTTCAAAAGCAAATAGAGCACCTAAAATATAATGGATGGTCAAATATTTTTCTGCTACTTGCTAACACTATTTACAGTAAACGGTTATCTTTATTTCTGATTCTTAACTAAAACTGAAAAACTATAAGTTAAATTTAACTACCGCAAAAAACTAACTTAATTTTAGGTGATACTATAGTCAACAAAACATAAACGGGATTAATTAAAGGAAAGAAGATCCTCAACCTGAAGAAGAAATAAGAGTTGGTGCAAGTACTAAGCCCTGGGATACCCCAGCATTTATTTAGTAAAAGCTACCTCAATCTACAAAAATCAATCTTTAAAAACCGAGAGTGGTGGCGTCGCAGAGAACCATTCGAATATGGATCAGTTAGGCAAAGACGACGGGATCTGCGCTTCTTAAAAAACCAGCAGGGCGATCTATAAATGTAAGAAGTCCTGAAAAAATTGCGGCAGTTACAGCGTTATCGAAATGTACCTCTGGAATATCGTCGAAAACACGCGAATTTACACACAGAACTTAGGTTATACCCCTTCAAAAATTAAGCTCGCAATATTGTGTGACACGTACAGATGCTGACAATGCAATCCTTAGAGCTGTACCTTCTGTTTGGACTGGAGGCGAAGCGCATTTTTACCCTGCGGCAGAGTAAACCGATAAAATTTTTGAGGTTTGAGGTGTATAAATTTCGAACTCGGACCCTGGAAACCCTGAAAGAGGTAATCACCGGCATTGTATAAGATATGCTGGCGAGACTGGTCAAAATCTTTCTGGAACGACTCAATATGTGTATCGCTCGTCATATAATTTTTAAAACTTAAAAAAATGTCGTGATTTGTGCTTTTCGAAAATACAAACTATTTTCTTTTATCTTAACCGTTTTGTCACAATTCATCCGTCACATGGGGGACTTCATTCTGCCTCACCTTGTATTTTCATTACCTTTTAAACAATTAAGAGAAGGGATGCTTTCTTTGGGGTAGGTTGCACAATGGCGGCCTTGCAACTATACTGAAAAACTTTTTATGATTCTGAATCTTTAAAAGTCCATCTTTTTAACAAGGTTTAGAGAACCACGATTCTTAATTTAAAGATGTTTTTTTTAGTATGGAAAACTTACGTCTCAATGGTCAGGTGAATTGTTTTGGTGATATGTTGGCATATTTCGGAGGGATCGTAAAAGGAAAACAGGTGGATACCAAAGGTAAGTGGCAGATAAATCTCAAAGCTGAATTGTAGTTCCAGTTGGGCGTAGTAGTATGTTTCCGTGACTTTAGAAGTATGATACATACCGCCCATACAGTTGTTTGGGAAAGTTTAGGGTTGAAAGAAAAAACAAAATCTTTAATTTGTGAACCTGAACAAAGTAGGTGGGTTTTTAATAAAATTAGTGACCAAATAACGAATTGCAAAGATCCTAGATAATTGTTATTATGGACAATAAATTCGCTAAGAAAATTAAATTCGACGAACGGAAACAAACTATTTTTTGGGCTACTCGCCAGATATACAGGAAGGGACCGCTTTTGTACAGGTCCAGGGTAAAGATAGAGAGTAACCCAAAGTAATTGTTTTAATAAATGAATCCGCCACAAGACTACAGAACAAATCTACAATTCTGGGATATGATATAATTAACTTTTGCCGAAAGTCAAACAACTCAACGTAGGAATTGTCAGAGAGTGAGTGGTAAAAACAGCCGATAAAACTGGTAGAAAACAAAAAAAGTAATTTTAAGCCACAGAACGTCGGGCTTAGCCAATACAAGGTTAGAAATTTTAATACAAACGGATCGTAGCCAACGTAAGGACATACGGTGCTTTTGGGATGAAATAATGAAAGAAGATCGTATCTTGGAAAAAGGAGGAGCTGATTAAAGTTTTGGAACTGATACGAGTTTTAGTTTACAAAAAAATGTGGGATTTAAATGATTGACGGCAATAGTAAACGGAGTTCAGATTGGTCACAAATATTTGAAAAGAATATTTTACTTTTTGATGTTGGACACCCGAAAGTACCCTTTACCCAGAGATTCCTGGAGGAGTTTTTTATCCCTTTGGAATATTTTCACTTCATGTATTTTAATCTTAGCAGTGTAGAAGATACAGAAAAAACAAAGAAACAGAGAAGGGGCCTATACCAAGAACCAAATAAAATGTAGGGCACGGGGGAGAACTACTTTTCTGCAGAGTTTTTCTATGCTAAAACAGATATTAAGAAAAAAAAAATATAATTAAAGCTTGCCCTATACCAATATTGGTTAGTATAGTTTACTTTATATCACATAACGTTCTCATGTTTAAAGGCGGTACATGTACATTACATTAAATTACCTTCTCTGTGCTTAAAATTTTTCTTATCTTGTACAGCCTCAGTAAGTTTGGTCATAATATCATGTTGCTTTAACGCTAATATTCCCATTCCTTTTACTAAACCTGCTAAGCCGTGAGCGGCACCTTTTCGTTCACCATATTTATCCGCTTTTAGTAATTGATGAAGAAGCTTATTAACATAACCAGGTGCCTCTTCTTTTACCGATGGTACTAACGGTGGTAAACAATTTGCAACTGCCTCTTGAACCTGCGTAATTAAAAATTATAAACACAATTCTAATACTTTAGGTATAGAAGTAATTCTCCACAAGATTTAAAACAAAGTTAACATTTTTATTATTAGTGCCAAATAATATTTTAATTTGCATTAGCACAAACTAATTCGGTAAAAAATAAGGCGGACCAGCTTGCCAAAATGACGCCTGATATCTGTTAAAATTGACATTATATTCAAAAATGTTATATTGGTGAAATTTCAAAAAAAGTTGCAATGCAATTTTAAATCCATGTAGGAAGTCTTTAATAATGTATAATATTGTACTACTAATATATAGGAAAATACACAATTTTTAGTTATTCTTACCGTTTGTGATGGTGTTGACAGAGCTTGTATAAGCCTTGAAAAAATTGGTTTAATTCTTTCATCATCTTTATCTAAGTGTCTAGCTAAAGAACCCATTAATACTACAACTGCTTGTTTAACTGCGTCATAGTGTGCCGATTTTGAAGATTTTCCCATAAAGTTGTCAAATACGGGCCACAAAGTTCCAACTGTATCCTTAAAAAACATGATATTTATCTACGATGCTGGGTTATCTAATTATAGTTACACTTTTAAACAGTAAAATGCAAATAAGGTAATTACATTGTTTAACTAGGTCGTTTACAATTACTAAGTTTGATTATCGAAAAAAAAGTTGTAACAAAATGTGCTAAATCTAAGTTGTGTAAAAGCCTACTTAAATGGACTTAATGGGCTCTAGGATACAACTGATTAAGCATCTCGTGCTTTCCTCACTTTTGTTTTAGCGAAAACAAGATTTTGCATGTACCAATATTTAGCCGCTTTAGCTATTTGTTAAAAGTTTAAAAAAAAATTATGTTTAAGCCGATGTGTCGTATTTACAGAATAAATGGGTTGTGTCGCGGTACACAACGTACGAAATAAAATACCCAGTCTGCTAATATAATTTGATGGCGAAAAATTAAAAGATTAGCTTAAAAAAACCTTTTATTTAAAACTTACTTAGCTTAATCACGACTTAATAATTCAGTAGAATGTCGTGTAATCAATCGATGATATTGTATTTCACCGGTTCAAAATAAAAAAAGTATAAAGATCTTGGAGTTCTTACAAGTGAAACCGAGATCCAAGCAAGTTTAGCAGGCTGACGCATAAGTCAAGGCTCTTATAGTGTATTTGAAAGTACAAAATTGTTACCAGACAAAGGCAAAATTATAGATTTTTATTTATGATAATCTGGGTAATATACCCATCACTGTCGTACATCTTGTATACCTTTTCCTGTTCTATATAAATATTTTTCCACGCGAACAGAATGTATTTTTCAGAAATTTCAAAATCATAAAATGATTAAAATGTGACACATGTACTAATAATTATAATCAACATTAAAATATGGCCTTGCGTAATGTAAAAGATCTCCATATTTAGCTACCTCTGCAAGTATTTTTTTCGTTAAACTTAATGGTAAATAAATAAAGCTCTTAAATATTAAAATAGCTCTTACGCATTAAAAAAAATACGTAAAAAATTAACCCAGCATGAAATGACACTGTTAGGTTTTATTCTATAAAAGTAATGCACTCCCGTGTAATAAATTGGTCTAGAAATCATGAAGATCAAAACTGAAAAAAATAATTCTGTCCGTTATAACGAATATGTTGATTTGTAAAACAGTTTTATCATCACGGATAAAATCTGGCTAGATTTTTATGAACTCGAAAAAAATAACATACTACTTTCAGAAATAATGATATTTTTTTAAAGCCGTACATTTTTCATAAAAACATGGAGTTTTTAGAAAAAAAATCTTCTGGAAAGTAAGTTTTCCGAAATAATATTTTACGGCATTTATACACTCTGTTAACTCCTAAAACTTTCTATTCTTCTTTCATGTTCTTGAAACCACCGATTGACAATTGTCCAAGTCAAACTAAAGCAAAAAGAGTGGAAAATCTTAGTCGGCAACCTTGACGATCTATCGTTCCCCTACGAGATCTGGTGCCCCAAGCTCGCTGTTTTCGATCTTGCCCCACGTACGCCCACAGTTCTCCCTTCTTAAAGTCACGACGCTAACAAAAATGACCAAGCCTTTAAAATATTGCCTATTAAAATAAAAGCATTTAAACCACACTTTTTAAATGTTAAACCAAAAAATGTAAACAAAAATCCCTAAAATTTAAATTGAACATGCCCAAAAACAGTCTAAAAAACAACACTGACTGAAAATAATTACGATTGCAAAATATTAATGAAATAAAGCCATTAATATTAGCAGTTTTTCCTTTCTTTGTCACATAGTATAATTTTAATATACTGTACTTATTTTCTGTTAACAAGTAAGTAAATCGTACCTTGCCATGTAAATCTACAATTTTAAGAGCGGCATTTAACATTTCCTTTCTTACAACTTCGTTTCTATCACTTAGTGATGTAAAAACAAAAAATTGCATCAAATCGCCAACAAGCTCCGAGGTTATAAGGGGAGCTAACTGAGCAATAGCCAGAGCGACACCCCTTCTTGGAAACCAAGTGTCAACGGCTTTTTCTACTTCTCTACCAAACTCATCCAATTTTGCGGGTATCATCTACAAAATATTGCGTCAGTCATATTACAAATATCATGGGAAAAAACGTTTTTTTTTTGCTAAAGAAAATAAGGTTTTACCAAATAACAAATAATATAAACTAAACGTTTAGAAGATCATAAAAAAGTAATCAATTATCCCATCAATATAATGGATTTATTTCATTTACTGAATAAGATAAAGTTTTTAACAAATAAAAAGCTTTGTGTGATTTTTTTTGTCTTTTAGTGAAGATTTATCACATTACAAGAGCATATTTGTACCTAGTAAGTTTGAAGCGTTCATAAAAATTAACACAGCGAATAATGATACTGTTAGGTTTTATTCTTAAAAGCTCTTGTGTAATAAATTGGTCAAAAAAATCATGAAGATCAAAACTGAAAAAATTATTCTGTGTCCGTTAAAACGCAGATGCTGATTTGAGATCTCATAGAATAATTATGATTTATTAATGGAGAAAGAAAAAAAATAATCTGACCAAAATTTCTGATTAAAAAAACAGAAGAAAGATCCCCATTATTTACCCGACTAGCTTCTTCGAATAATAAATTTTAAAAGGGTAAAAATTTTCCTTGAATAGAAAATATATAAGGCAGGGCAAGTTATTTTTAAGTTTCCTGTTGCAGAAATTCTACAATAACTGCATTGCGTTTAGGATGTGGTTTAATAGTTTAAATATTTCTACTAGAAAATTTAGCAAAACAGAAAAAAAATATATTTTTTTTCTTTTGGATGTAAATTATTTTTTAAATTGCTAAACCTTTGGCCTAGTTTATATGACTAAATATATGTATTTTGATGTTATCACCTATAAGTGGCAAATAATGACCGACAGGTTCAAGAAGTAGTTAATTTTACGAAAGCTCATTCTTAAATTAAATAAATACATTGTTTGTTTTGCTATAGTTACTTTTAGCCTGTCAGAATACAGCTTTAGTAATGTTTTAATTGTAGGCTGCACTTGGTCAGGATCAGTCTCCAATAGGACAGCTAGTGCTTGAGCTGCAGCAGTTTGTACACATTCTACAGGATGTTCAATATCACCCATTAATTCCGTACTAAGGGTAGCTGGAAATTCCATGTTGGCAGTATTCCACAATTTTTCAGCTAGAAATCTGGAAAAAAAAATGATACTACATAAATTGAAAATGGAACCTGGTAACAATGTTACCATTAAAATATTTTTTTCCTTGCAAGAAACAATTAAACGTTTAGGATCCAAAGTGAGAGTAAAGGTTTTAAAAATTTATAAAATACATTTCACACCAAAGAATACAACTTTGTTTTTTCTAACTCTAGGCTATCTAGATTGTGGTGCATACAGAATTATTTTATTTACATCCAAACTATTAAATATTTAAGTTCCAATCAATAAATTGTCTCATAATTTACTTCAGACACCCATGGTCCGTTTGAACTAGGGGATTATCGATTATGTTTAGATAAAAAAAAAACAATTTAAATATCTAAGCTTTTTGTCACCAAAGTCTTCAAAACTAACTGATAATAAATCGCGATACTATGCTGGTTTTTGGGGTGTTAGGCCGGCGTCGATTGTCTGGTTGACTTGACGTTTGGTCGTAGCTCGTATTTATACGTTCGGGAGGCAGTGGGCGGGGCTTCGGTTACCTTTGGTTCCAATCGGTTCCAGTCGCTTTGTTCGTAAAGGGTGCAATTCTCGTACCCTTAATTATAGGGATCCATGTTTTGTTGATCTTAACTGCCTCCTCCTTCCTATTAAAGTTGCTGCTGTGCTTTTCTATTTCTATGGCTTCTCTGTAGAGTCTGGAGTGGTATGCCGACGTGGTCGCGAGTACTTGGGTCTCCTCAAACTTTATTCGATGGTCCGTTGTAAGGGTATGTTCTGCTACGGCGGATTTGTCTGTGTGCCCTAGACGACAGTTGGCTTTATGCTCTTTAATCCTGGTGTTGATCGAGCGTTTTGTCGTTCCTATATACACGCTTCCACATGTGCACGGAATGCGATAAATTCCTGAAGACGCAAGTGGATCTCTTTTGTCTTTGGCCGATCGAAGGCGTTTTTTCATTTTCCTCGTTGGTTTGAATATTGTTTTTACATTTTCTTTCGTAGCAATCGACCAATCCTGTCCGTAACCCTCGGAATAAAGGGCAAAAATGATTTTGCCACTGGCTGGAGTTGCTTGTTCTTTACGGATCTGGTATTCGTTGGTTGCATTGATCTTTTGATTTCTCAGTCTGAATAACCATTGGCCCTTAAAGCGTTATGAATATGTGTCAGTTCTGCGTTTTATCGAAGGTAACCGAAGCCCCGCCCACTGCCTCCCGAACGTATAAATACGAGCTACGACCGCGCAAAGCCCAGTAGTCAACCAGGAAGCAACTTCTGAAGATGCGAACCGCTCGTGTTGACGGAAGGTCAAGTCAACCAGACAATCGACCCCGGCCTAACAGCCCAAAAACCATTGAAGCATTAGACAATGGCCGCGAAAGCCTTTTACAGTTTACTATGCTGGTTGTTTAGTTAAAGGTGTAAATATTTGTAAATCACATTTTTTAAAAGTTACATCTAAAAATATACTTCCTTACCTATTTTCTTCGTTCTCATCAAACCTCGCAATCCAAATTCGCTTGTAAAGTTTTAGGGCGTATTCATAGTCCGATTCAAAATTGGGTAGGGAAGATGCAATTATAATAAGTGCCCTAAGCGCGGCATCTCGAACAACTACAATAGGGCTTTGTAGTGCAGTTAATAACACATCAATTTCCTCCAAGGTTGCTTTAGCACATCCACGTTTTCCACTTACGCTGTTCGCAATATCAAGTAGACATGCTTCGGACTGTGCTTGAACTCTGCCAGAACTACTACCTAAAATAACCCAAAGGCTAATATTTGGGTATATATTAAATATCATTTAAATGAAAGCACTTCATGCTATTTCAAACGGGGTGCCTAGTTTTCATTGTTTTTAAGGTAAATATCTTTTGTGCAACTAATTTCACCTTTTTGCATTAAAATCCTTCCCACCAAACTAATACGTTATTGCGATAATTACCTATGTAAGTCTTACAGTAGGTCTGTTTTGTTCTTCAGAAATAATTTACACTATTTTATACTTTTTGTACACACCTAGTTCTAAAATACACCTTCGATAAAAGTGCTTACGTAAAAAAAATGTAAAATAGTGTACACCATTTCTAAATAACAAACAGACCTAGTGTGGAAGGTGAAGGGGTGGAAATAAATTATTTAAGGCCGATCCATTACATTTAATTTCATTATGGACGTGTTTTCTAATAACAAAATGATAGGTCTGAACATGGGGTCGCGTTGCGGCCAATAACAACAACGTAAACCTGACCATAATTTTTACGCACGTCGAAGACGAGACTGATGACATTTTTGAGGCTTATTTAATTGTAAAAAATGCACTGTTTCAATGGCAGACGGCTATTAAAAACGCAATGAGACCGCGCGACCTGACCTACCATTTTGTTATTAGAAAACATGTCCGACTATTAACATTTTTGTCACTCCTCCAGCTTCGGACTATTACACTGACCTGGAAATTGTACAAAATCTAAAGATCATCTAGAATATACCCTGACTTTTCCTATAAACCTACCGACTGACGATTGTTTATTGACAGTTTAAACAAGAAATTTTAGTTGGGTTACAAATACAAAAATTTTAAAGACTAAATAATTTTAAAATTACACTTTCGGCAAAAGAAGATCGGGCGTAGACTAGACTGCCTTTAAAAGTGTCTGTGTATCTAACAACATCCTAAGTAACAAAAATTGGAGAACTACACAGATATAGTTGCAGAACATATTCATGTCACTTAAGCTGCATTTTTTCATTCCCATGAAGAACCGGTATATTGGAAAATGGACCACAAGCATCTTACCAGAGTACTACTAAACCCATCAACGTAAAACCAATCCCGACCGAAAAAAAAACAACAAACTTACCACTTTGATTTATACTTTTTTTAAGAAATGTAGTTTATTTTGTGCTTAGTTCTAGTTAGTTCTGATTAGTTTTTTTATTCTTTAAAAATTCTCTAAACTGCGTATGATTAGTAAAAGGTATAAAAAAATCTTATTTGAATTTAGCATATAACAATAGATACAAAAAGTCTAAAAAAATATCAGGAAGCGGTCTTTCCGGTAGCGTAGTGGTCAGAGTCTCGGCTCGCCGCGCCGGAGATCCGGGTTCGATTCCCCGACAGGGAGACATATTTAGGAAGTAGTTATTTAAAATAACGTTCGTGGTGGCACTACCGCGTTGTCCAAAGGGTGCTGTAAAATGCAATATTTGCATGTTTTAGTGCTTGGACAGCGTTGACGAAACTGGGGAAAAAGATGGGTTAAACATCGGAAAACCCGGCACTTACGGTACTCTGGTACTTAGTAGTATATATGTATATGTCTAGTAATATAGTATATATGTATGTAAAAAATCCTTCGTGAGCTGTCAAAAAAAAAAAAAAAAAATAGAAAACAGTGTTTTCAAAACTTAAGGCTCCTTCGTTTTGAATTATTCTTAGGTTTGTTCCAACACGTCAAAAAACCGTCACCGAACGATCACGCTTATGCGCAACGATTAAAGTGCGTTCCAACAGAGACGTGACGGTTATCGGACGATCCTGTTTGTGTACCAACATAACTTGCGATCGTGTACGTTACGGTTTCAGAACGGTAATTTCGATACGTGGTCCAGTGTAGAATCATCAGAATAAAATCAATTGAAAACTGTTTGGAATGACTTACGCATTGAGCATCTTTTGCACTGGATTTTTGATTTTTAACAGCTGTTTCATGTTTCATCTTAATATGTTTACTGTTATTTAGCGACTAGCGTGCATCGTGCTTTAGCATTTCCTATATCCTTGCTTGTTTATTCATTTAAAAGCATTAATTTTTACACCTTCTAAGCCCATTATTGAATTTAATATATTTAAAGATGAGTGACGATATTATAAGTGATATTTGCTAACTTTGATCACAAAAATAATAAGTAGAAAAGTAGGGTTATATTTTCAAAACAAAAAATTCAAAGACATTTGACCTTTTGATTTGACAGGCCCGAAAACCATCCGCAAAGCGATCCAACGTTTGTTACTTTTTGTAACGTCACGAAACTATTTTAAGTCCGCGCATGCGTCAGAGCGCACCAAAAAACAATACAAAAATGGTTTCGAAACGATACCGGAAGCTTGTTGGAACAAACCTCTTAAAATTTACCATTCTCAGACACTTCTTATGTATCGATTATCTTAAAACTTCATCTTAAAATCAAGCACCAACGGTAACTAAAGATTCTTTTATGCTTTATAGAAACTCCTTTATTACTTAAACGCTTTATGTCCACAATAACTACCTTTGTAACAAAATATATTTAGACAAAAAGTCTAGTCACGAAGGCCAAAATAGGGTATAATACCTCCCAAATCCCTATAAATAGATCGAGTTTTCTGAAAATTTGGAATTAGGCTTATCTTGTCCTTCACTTCAAAAGTTATATATGCACAACTTGGGCTTTTTTTATGAGGTGAAGACTACCCCTTTATTTAATAATTGAAAAACTATAGATTTAGGCGTTTATTAGCTGTAATTTTGTGTAAATATGTCAAATATTTATGTTTTTTTTATTGTGCAATTTGATTTATGGTATTTCACAATGTTACTACCCTTAAAAAGCAGCTTAAAACATTTTTATTGTGATACTTACGTAAAAGAAATCTATCTTTATAGTATCTGGGAGCGTCAAATGTTTTTCCTGTTATTTATCTTAATCATTTTTTTTTCGCGTACTTTTTTATTCTCTTTTATTTCAAAATATACGGGTGGCTATACCCGAGAATAGCCACCATAGAGAAGCGACATAAACCGTCGGCACCTTTGATCTTAAGGGTACAAAAATTCATGACCTTAAAGGTGACGTATTTGACAGTTGGCCGGTCGGTACACTGAGAAAACCGTTTCTGTGGCAAAATAAAGCGTCCTACACTGAAAAAAAAATCCTTAAGAAAAGTAATTTTAAAACACTAATTGAAATTTTAAAATTTGGCTTATCAGAATTGACGCCGATTTTGATGATTTTTTGCATCCGGGGTTTTTAGGGTCACTGATCATGAATCTAAAGTCAAGTTTTTTCGGCAACGTTTTGTTAGAGATATTTATCCTCAAACTGGAAAAATAGCCTTCACCGATTTTAATTAATTTTTGCACCCGGGGTTTTTGGGGTCGCTGATCACGAATCTAAAGTCATTTTTTTAGCAAAGTTTTGTTATTGATATATTCATCATTAAACTTTAAAGGTTACCTGCGCCAATTTTGTTGATTTTTTACATCCTGGGGATTTTTGGTTTGCTAAAAATGAATCTAAAGTAATTTTTGTTTCGGCGACGTTTCGCTCTCGAGATCTTTGTCATCAGAGTTAAAAATCAGAAGTTTTAATACCTGTATTTTCCCTGCTTTTGCACATAATTACAAATTGTGTGAAGGGGAAACACAGTAAACGTTTGATTTTTAAGGTTTTGATTGATTTTGATGATAAATATCTCAAGAACGAAATGTTGCCGCAAAGAATTGATCACAAATTTGTGATCAGCGGCCTAGAAAACCCACGGATGCAAAAAATCATTAAAATCGTCATCTCCAATGATTATATAGAATTTAAACCAATAATAATAATAATAAAGGGTGATACAACTTTTTACTTATATTTATTGTAAAACAAAATTCACTAATTCTACACATTTTTTTAGAAGTGTTAAGAAAATCGTTTTTTTTTACCAAAAAAAAAAGAAAACACGAACTAGAGAAGTGAGAAATAATAGGAATAATTAATGACAGTTACATATTAAAAAAAATATTTCTACAAATATTAACAATATTTTACTTTTAGAGTATGTAACAAATAAAACCAAATGGTGAATGTTTAAAAATTGTATTAATACAACCGTCTTCATACACATATTAACACATTTATTATTAAAGAAAATTACTCTTAACATCAGAATAAATTTTTTAATATACCATATCCAACACTAAAGTCTCTTGAGCAACGGGCCTATGTGGTTGGTTGGGTTTATCTTGTTGACTAATAAATGGAGGAAGTTTTGGAGGAGCAATTCTAATATCTAAAACAAAAACAATACTATATCAACATATTTTGTATTAGGTACATTTTTTTTAATTTGCTTTGTTTTTTGGAAAATTACTTAAAGGCTATAAATAGTTATGAACATTTAAATTGTGTATTAATTAATATTTCCATAGTTTGCACAGTAATGTTTTAATTAACAACCTTCGAGTTAAAACATTATTTATGATTTTTACTATGGAATATGTACAGGGTGTCCGGTTATAAATGTAACCCCCCATTAACTTTTTTATTTAACGTTTAGGAAAAAAAAGTTTAGTATCAAAGTTTAACTGTTTTGCATTTTAAAAATTCTATACTATTACGGTAGCAAAAACCTATGATCTACTTACAATGGTTTATATTTTACATTGCATTCAAACTAAACATATTTTATTAGCATACCCTATATTGATACAATGGGTTACATCACAAATAGCCTATAAATATTGACGACAATGATAGTAGAATTTTAAGTATATAAATCGATATGACAGAAAGCAATTTTAAAAAATAAACGGTAAAGAGAGTTAATAGAAGAAAGAATTTTAGAAAAATGGAACAGAATGGCGGCATTGGCATCTACTGCAATAAGAATGTTAAAATTACTACACTGTTAGCTTTTCTTATATTTTGTTAAACGTTTCCATTATTTATAATTACCATTTTTAATAAAGTTAGTAGCTAAATTTTGACCTACCTGTATTTCTTTGACGGATATGTCAAATTTCATGGCTACTTGATGAAATCAACATACGTAGCAATATCGCGTGATAATGATAAAACTTATAGTTTTTTGCATTTTGTGATGTAACCATTGTAGTCAGACATAGGGTATGCTACATAAAATATGTTTAGAATTTCAAGGGAAATGCAAATCTCAAATAAAAAAATAGGGGACTCATTTGAAATAAGAAAGTAGGTCCACGTCCAGACTTTTTGAAACACCCTGTATAGATATAAAGAAGTTTTTTAAAAAATTTACTTGAAACAGTTAAACTTTTATACTAAACTTTTTTTTCCTAAACGTTAAATAAAAAAGTTAATGGGGGGTTACATTTATAACCGGACACCCTGTACAATGCCTAAAATTATACTGAGGGTTAAAATGGGTACAAACCTGATAATATAATACATTTTTTAGCAGATTCTGTACCATCTGTTTCTGGATATGCCCGTTTGGCATCATTGCTGATCTTTTTGAAAAAAATGGTGGGTACTGCACCATCCACTAGTAGTTTTCTCGTACTTTCTTTTACAAGGTACTTTTGTTCAAAGTGAAGCTCACAAATTTTGTGGAAACTCTTAAACAGTACTTCTATCTTGGAAATCAAATCTGTACGATAGATTGCCTGCAGCCATATTTCAGCACTACAAAGATATAATTAGGTGATGTAATTTACACATAAAATATAGACAGCTTATCTGAAGTCATACACTAATGGTTAAATATTACAAGGTTCTATGTTATATGTATTTTACACAAAAGATATTTATAGTAATCCCACTGTATACTTTTAAATCTGAGAGCTTAAACCGTAAACTTTGTTATCCAACATTAAGAAAAATGGTTCATAGCAATAGGCTCTCATTTGACGATTTTACTGAAAAAATATTGAATTATTATGATCACTTGCATAAATTACATACCTATTTTTCTCTTTATTTTTACCTAATAGAAAAATTAAATTACTAGCTTTAATACAAATGTCAACTTTTACACAAAAATATACAGCGAGATTACTATACAATCATGTTATATTAAAGTGGTAGTGTCAAATAAGGATAGCTATGAAGGATATTTTATTTTAAAGCAGGCTCTTAAGAACACATACACCGATCAGCCATCTATACCATTAAATACAAATATATATTATTAAACCAGATTTAAACATAATACAAAGAAAGATCAAATTTTTCTATTCAATTTTCAAAATCTGGTACATTAGACTTATAGGCATATTGAAAGAGACCTCTTTTTCTCAAATAAAGCTAAAATTAACAAAAACTATTTTCTTGACTTAGCTTACCTAATCCAGACTTTTCAAATATAATAAGTTTGTGGCTTAATCCGTTGAAAATAATTTTATAAGTATTTTTAAAACAGAATAACAAAATTTAGTATTTAACATAAATATTTCTCCGCAAAAAGGTTTTTTTTAGACAAAATCATAAACAAATAATAAACTTAACCTAAAAAGTCATATGATTAGTAGGTCCAAAAATCATTGTATTTAGTAAAATATATTTGTTTAACGGTAGGGTGGTGGTGAGTTTTTTAAAAGTTATTGTGTTATCATTTATAAATATAATTAACAGGCTTCAAAACAATGATACAAAAATATCAATAATACGATTGCAAATGTACTTACCGTTTTGGGTCTCTTGGAAAGGAAAACATACTTATTTTTTGTCCATCCTTGGAATGACATCCTCGGAATGCACAACAATTACCGCCAGGCATCGTTAATTTAAGAAACAATACCAAATGTTCAAAACACCACCTTAATTTAAAAAGTTTAACTGGTTCACAAACGAAGCAAAATCGCAATATTCGTAACGAACTTTCGACAACGGACTAAAATCCCTAGGTAACGCGTTGACATTTGGCCGGTCGGTCCCCCACCTAAAATTTTTGGCGCGAAATGCTACTGTCGCTTCTCTATGGTGGCTATTCTCGGGCTATACTATATGCTATATGAAAAATGTGTGTACACATATAGTATAAAATTTAATTAGCAGGTGTAGGTATGTGAGCTCCTACTCCACTTCAAAAAGATTCCTTTCTTCTATAATATGTATATTGTAGTAAAACCTCGTGTAAAAACACGGATCATCGTTTTACACCTTTTTATTAGAACTTACTATGGTAACATCACACATGATTGTAACTATGCCAACTATTTAATTGTCTCTGTCATCAACTGAACAGTTCGAAAGTCGATTTAGCATTGGCCGTGTTTTCGCCTTTTACAGTAACGTGGAAAAGTCTGGTATTATCTGAAAGAATTTTTTTAATACAGGATGCAAGAAAAGTCCAAAATAGATGACTCTAGCACCCTCAGAATCCTTCGAAATAGCCGTAGTCCTGAAGTTTTTTAATTATTTACAAGTTTTAAATAGAAAAATGTTCTTTTTATTAGACTAAGTAATCGAGGAGTCTGCAGAACTGACTTTAGTGAGATGGCTATAAAGCTTTCAAGTAAGTAAAGTATACAGGGTGTCCGCAAATACCGTTCAAATAATTGTAGGGATGATTCTACATGTTAAATTATGAGCATATAAATTATTAGCCAAAACTCAGATGACTATCTAAAACGGTTCCAGAAATATAAAATAAAAGCTATATTGCGATGCCATATTTGAATCGCCATAGCGACCTTATGACGCATTTGCGAACCCATGTTGATATGAACTTTTCTTCATAATTTAACAAGTAGAATCACCCCTAGAATTATTCGAACTGTATTTCCGGACACCCTGTATATTAGTGTTAAGTATATTGAAAAAGCCCAAAACTCGCAAGTTTGTCAGGTGATTTTTTACTTATCGTGCCAATTGTTGATTTTTGTCGGAGCCCGCTAGTTTTTGAGTTATGATGCTCCACTGACAAAACTTCAAAATTGCTAAAGTTTCACCAATTTTCACCTAGGAGATTTAACCAGAAGGTTTTCTGACATTTGTAATGTTATCCAATAGTCATTTATAGTGCTGACCACGTTTATATATATTTATAAAAAATAAATAAATTTTATAAATAATTTTACACCCTTCCCACGGCTTTCAAGCATGATTTCGCAGCCGTCAGATGTCGTTTTCATCGCGCACAGTGCCAATATAACTTTTGTTACTTGTCTCCTTCAGCAACTATTTTCAAAATGTCAAGTCAATCGGTGTAGTTATAAAGAATTTGGTGCGGAAAACCCTTAGTGACTGGACCAAAATGCATGTATGAACGTATGTACTTTGTAGAGTTATGGTGAAGAAAGTATAAACTGCTAAATTAAGCGAAACTGGTAAAACTATAATATTTTACTTACATATTATATCAACTAACAACAGAAACATCTGTTTGATAGGCAAATTTTGTGGATGATAAACATCTGTCTCATCATCTTCTCTACCCCTCAGTTTTGCGTGTTCAGATATGATTTGCAAACCATCATGAACAACCTCATCATGGTTCTTCGCATAATTTGAGGTTAAGCTATATTTTAATAATGGAAACGTGTAACTGAATGCTGGAACTGTAAAGCATGTGTTAGTAGGTTCTTCTTCGTCGTTTCGCTTTGGCACTGTCCTATTGTGTATTAGTCCCACCACTCGAACCATTGCTTTGTTTAAGTTTTCTTCCTCCCAATTTATATCTAAGTCGCATTGTGGTTTGCACAGTCTTAAAGTAATTATTGCAATTAATTCGCCTAAAGTATGTAAGTCTTTTGAAAAAACAGTCTTCTTTAAATTTACAAATAGTTCAGTTAAATATGGTGCTGCTAATGGAGATTGCAAATCTTGTAATATTACCGGTAGCAAGTCCTTATAATGGAGTGACAGTTTGACGGGATTACCAGCTGCAGCCGCAGTTATCATGGAAATGCTTTTTAGTAAGATCTCATTTAACTGCAATGTAAAATAACTTCTTAAATAAAAAAATATATACTTTTATTAGTGTTATGAATCAAATAAAAATAAAACAAAAGTAACGTATTATGAATAAAGAAAATTATCTATTTAACGTCAAAAACCAAACAGTCAATGCATTTATTATTAATGAAATGTGATACTTCGACTAATATTAAGAGTTTACAATTATCTGTTAATACTGCAAATGTGTTGGTATTTTATTTGATACCGATTAGTTATAAATTTATTTTAAAAACAATACTTGTAATTTAGGTGTAATATTAGTTTTTTTAAACAGCTCAAAGACCACATTTTTAAAATTGGTAAAATTGACGACAATTATCCAAAACTATCCCTTTTAATTATCTCGTAAATGTTTGAAAGGTAATGAAAATAAACATTGATTTTCAGATTTTAAAATACCTGGAAAACATAAAATTAAAGATAAAAAACAGTAAGGTTATCACCCTAAAAGATTTATAGCAGATCTTCGTTTTTTTTCACATAACTGGAACAAGCTTATCAAGTGCCTGGACGAATCCCAAAACCTTTGTTCTTGACATATACAGGGCTCTTGACGATGTCTAGCATAATGAACTTCCTAATAAACTTCCTTTCTATGGGCTGCCATTTAACTTTGTGTTAGTCCTTTTTAATCAATGTATATCTGTTATTGTAGATGGTAACTTTTCTAACCCTAGCCCTAATTTTGCTGATCATAAAACACTATATTATTCAGTTCCTTAACTCAGTTTGTAAGCCTACAAATAGGCCCAGAAAAAGCAGACAGATTCGAGCTTTATCGCAAAAAAAGCCCGTCAGTTCCTTACACATGAACAGCCTGTCTGTCCTGTTTCCATATATAAGAAGTGGCCTTATTAATAATCCTTCTCACTTTTGCCGACCGACGATAAAGGGGTCATGCCTCTTTTTAATAGATGTTCGGGTTTCTCTCCGAAGAATTAACCAATATATTTTTTTCAATAGCAGCTACTAATAAAGCAAAATAAAGTGTCACTCTCGTGTTTCCCTTTACAAACTGCCTGCAGAGGTATTTCCTTTCCCTTTAAAATTTTAATAAACTTTCTTTAACTTTACTTAAGACACCCATGATAGGATATGATTAATTAATGGATTAAAAAAAACTTATTAAGTTAGCAACAATTTGTACTTCTTGCACTCTCGGTATCATACATACCTTTAAATAATGTTTAAAAACTCACTCTGCTAAAACCAAATGCTTAATGCGGCTATAAACTTTATTTGGCTAAAAAACTGAGTGGTAGTGATTAGGCTGAAAACTTGATCATTTCTTGTTTTAGCCAAGATAAGAAATTATGTAAAATATCTTAAAATAAAAATATTTAATATCTAAATATAATCCCTTAACCATAAACGCACATGATCTAAACGTGCCAAAATGTCTAATACAAAAGATCCTAAAATCTTCATATTAATGTTGCAACATTCTTTCACGAATAAATAAAAGCGGACAGTTTAGTTAAATTAGAAATATATTTAAACTGCAGGCTTTAAGGTCACCTTTAAAACTAAAAACGTTAAATTTAGCTCTAGTGAATAAGTCATACTTTTGGGTGGTGTATGTTAGTCTGAAATAATTGAAAAATGTATTACCGGTTTCCCTGTAATGGCGCTAGAGTTAGAAAAAGTATTCCTATGTAGGCCTGTGCTAATTTTCTAGATTGCATTACAGGAAGTAATATTTATGTTTATAACAATGGAGCTAATGCAGTTTATACATAGAAGACTAGTGTAATTTTGAAACTCAATAATGTTTAGAGAAGTATATTTTTATAACTGAAATAATCAATTATGTACTATAATTTAAATCTTACCTCTTTTAGTCTATTTCTAATACCCTCTTCTTTTAATTTTTGATTTTTAATTGCCTCTAACTGTTTTGGTGTATACTGAGGTGGCTTTAATTTACCCTCCCTTCTCTTCTTTTCTTCTATTTCTCTCCTTAGCTGTAATTCTTCAAGTTGCTCTTTATAGCTATAAGCTTTACTCTCCCGTTTTAAATTCATTTCGTCCGCGTTACTGTCGTCTCCAGGAATTACGCTTTTGTCATATAATTCGCCTTCTGGTGTTAAAAAGGTGAAGTAATCGTCTTTCGTTACTTGACATATCTTTGGATCTTCTAAGTTTGATCTGATCTTATCCAACAGATTTGGTAAAATCACTTCAGCATTGAGAGACAGTAATGTTGCTAATGCGTTTTCATATGTCTAAAATAAAAAAAAAAACTAAACGAATGTTATAAACGATTTTAAACGGAAATAAATATTATAAAAGTAGGGTAGGGCACCATAAGTCTGTAATAATACACAGATTAATGAAGGATGTACACAATTTCGCCCGCCCCCATTACTTAATGATCAAACAGCTATATTACGTACCTTTGAAGCTTTATATTCTTCAATTAACTTCTCCCTTAACTCAGTAGCACACTGTGCTACTAAATTCTTGGGTTTACAATTAAGATGCTTTGTTATTTTAATCCACAATCCAGGTGCCAACGATAAGACTAGCGGATAATGTGCAGGCAAAACTGCCGCAACAGCAATTGATTGTGCGTCTTCAGATGTTAGCCCATCTGCCGAACATAAAGTTGTTATAAATTCAACAACAGCATGGGCTGTAGTGGCCGCAGTATTTTCGCCATTTTCTTTTTCGAAGTTAATTTTATTACTTTCCAATAATATTTCCAGCTGCCTCAAGAGAGATTTAGATATTTTAGGTCCACTTAAACCTTTCACAATTTTTTTTACTATCTTTAAACATTTCTTGCGAATTGGTGTTGATGGATACAAAGCAGAGAAGATAATTGCCTTTAATAATGGTTCAGTTCTGTTGCCTATTTTTTCTGGATATTCGACTAGAAGTTTCTCACAAAGCTGAGTGACATAAGGTAAACCTAAAAATTATAAAAATCAACCGTAAAACCATGTAGCAATAATGCCAAACAAGGGAATTTTCGAATTATTTATCTTTAATAGATTTAAAGGCCGCATTACTAAACATGTTTAAAATTTCACCTAGTATCTGGCTTCTATAGCGTGTAATTAAAACTTCTAGATGGAAAGTTCTCATTATTTTGCTTATAACTTTATTATAATCTTGAAAATACATGTTACCAAAACTACTATATATTTTATATAAAAAATATTTTTTTTAACATTTTTTAAAATTTTGATTGCACAGCATCTTATTAAAATTTAGGTTACTTATTGTCCTTGTCAGTTTTAAGTTTTAACACTCAAACTTTTAGTTTAGAGTATTTTAGTAAAAACTCTGGAAATATTTTTTATAATTTCAAAAAATAGTTACTCAATACCTACCAATAACAATAACTAATATTAACTTCATTAAACTAGCCACCAGATCCAAGAGTGCAAATCAGTCAACTATTTTTAATTATTATTAAGTATTGGAATTTTACATTTTACCACTTTTATTTATTATTCTTTTAGCATAAAACTTAAATACATTATTTGTCATTTAAAACATGTAATCTTTTTGATCCTTTGAACAGTCAGTACTAATTTTTTTTTCACCCCTAAGCTTTGAATTTGATACTATTAGCCCTCCTGTTAATCTACCTCTTCAAAAAGTGGCTTTTGTACCAATGGTTTTTAAAAAATGCGCTCTTGAACTTTCGCCTATCTTAACTGGCCTCTGTAGAATTTTTCCGTACATAAGCCTGTTTCCGTTCAGCTGGAAGGTCGCACGTGTGCAACCTATCCCCAAAAAAGGACCTTAACATTTACCTTTCCCATTTAAAGACCTCTCGGCTGTTTGCAAATTAACGGAAAAAACCATTCGCAACTGTTAAATATATAGAAAAATATCAAACATATTTTTCTGTCTTACAGCTGCTAACAAGTTTGTCTAACAGTGTGAATTGATAGAAATAAAAGCGCTTACCGCCAATGACAAATAACTGTAAAAAATAATATCACCCGGATTCTCACACATTTTATTTTCATATCCACATAAGATTTTGTGTGGTTTTTACTTTTTAACCTTAATTTTTTTTTTTTATCTTGGGACAGTCCACGAAGGCTGATGCCTAAGTACTAACGTACCGGCTATATGTCCACCTCTTTGCTTTTTTAACCTGTTAGCCAGTAGCCATCTCCCGAAGCCACTAACAACCACTGTGAGCTAACAAAGAACATGCCTTAAATTATGCAGATCCTTTTTTATTTGTTTTACAAAATTGGAAAGTCACTTAAGTTCCTTTGCGAATCCCAAATACTTGTTCTTGACATACCTAAGCTCATGATGCGATTCTCAACAATATTTTATCCAACGGTCTTCCGCTTAGACATTGTTCTTGGCGGCCCAGTTTCCTTTCTAATCAATGTACATAGATGGTCACTCTTCGTGACTTTCACCAAGCTAATGGTGGGGCATCCCAATGCTCCGTAATGGCAACAACTCTATATTCTGTTCGTTTTCGATCGAGAAAAACACCTGAATTAAAAATGTATTGCATCAGTTCAAAAAGTCAGTAACCATGGTTACTTACTAAGTGTTTTTCTCCATGGAAATTGGCAGATTATAGTTTTTTACATAAACAATATTTTTTCTTCCATAACCAATTATATCCAAAGTTTTGCGATAGTACTTACTCTCCACTCTAGTGTTCATTTTCTTATGCCAGTCTCCAAACCTAATCGCAAAAACGAGTGGTGGATAATGCAGATATTTCCTTCACTGGAAAGCTTTCTCTCTTATGGGTATTTTCAAGGATTTAGGTCCAAAGAATTAGCTAATACTATTCCTTAACTCCTAATAGAGCCACACAGAGTGACACTCTCATGCATCCCTTTAAAGTACATCAAGAGAGCACCTGAACTTTCCACTTTGTTCATTCTTTCATTCATACAGTTTCTAGACTGTGGAACTTACTGCCCGCAGAAGTTTTTCCTTTTACTCCAAACCTTTAAATTGTTAAGTAGTGATAAACTGTCTCTTACTTCACTTAAGACACCCATAGAATGTTTCTCCTTATGGGCTTTGAATACTCATGGACTAATAAAAAATGTGATTGGGATATTATATGACAACTTTAAGTTCTTTTTTGTTTCTGATCCGCCGGGAATCGACGTAAACATTTTCTAAATTATGGTAGGTATACTCTTAATGGGCAATTTACCATTTTTATATAGGAAAAAACATGAAATAAAAATTAACAGGTTTAGTTCTTAAAAATTTTGGGTCAAAATTTGCAGTAGTTGGAAAATATTGGTTTTTATGTTAACACAGGCAACATCGATTTAAATATAAACATTGATTGATATGACAGTTCCAAGCACCGGCAACAAGGTTGATTTGGACAGCTGCTGTATTCGTTTAATAAAAAATGATAGTAAATCAGGTGTTGTACGGCACTTTGATGTCAATTTATCTCTTTCTTGTACATTGTATTATTTAATAACACGTTTTGAAAACTAACTTGATCAACAGCATTCTAATTGATTATCTAAAGTAAGACATATCTGTCTGTCACCTCAGATAATAAACAAAAATAATTTTCTGGCTTTAAAAATAATTTTTAACAATAAAGAATCATCGATTTATAAAAATTAAATTTATGGTGAAATGCCATAAATATTGAAAAAGTTATTTCCCTAGAGATGTTACTCAGTGTGTTTAATCAATGTTGCCGGTGCAGTCTGTTTACAAGAACTATGCCTCCTTGCACATTTCTGAATATATTAATGCCAAACAGGGTTTGTTTACTTTATTTCTATCCAAGAATTCGTTGATAAAAACGATATGTCTTAAATTATTTAAAAATTCATAAAATAACTATGTTTAACTTCATTTAGTTCTTTGTTAACTTTATTTTAAATTTATAGGGTTGCCAGTTTTTATGGCCGCGAAAATTATACGATTTGTATAATTTAAATATAAATAAAACTTCCAAAAAACAAATAATGGGATGTTTACTCAAAAAATAAATAATACTGTTGGAAGACCATCAGCAAATCTCTAAAATTATTAATTTTGACTTAATTTTAAAGCATGTCTCAACATTTAAATTAGTTTATTTAATTCATAATTTGTTTAAGAATAGCATATATTTTTAAAAAAATATGACAAAACTGTGCAGTTACAACAACAATAAATATTATAAATAAAATACACTTACTCGTTTCGTTTACAGTTTGTAAATACTTTTCTGAAACAAATATCTGTTTGTCCATATCGATTACTGAATTCCACATGCTTGATAAACCATTTTCTTTTTCAAGCTTGGCACCACTTAGTCTGATTAGTAATAAGGATGCACATAATCCTTCACTGACAGATAGTGGTTGAGTTGGTTGAGCCACAGCTTTTTCAACCGACTTTAACAAGATTGGTGATAAGGGCTCCGCGTGAGTTATTAAATTTATAGTAAAGGTGCTAAGCATGCACTGGATATATGATATTTTTACTAACTGTGTAGATGATTTGAGTCCCATTCCATTCTAAAATAAATATATTTTAACATACTTTTTTTTTCAGACACGCCTCCATAAATTATCATATTTATTTGTGCTTAGGTTTTATATTTGGAAAAAAAGATAGTTTTTTGTTGGTAAATTATTGCTTTCTAGCAATTAACACTTTTATTACATTTTTGTTTTAAATTTAATTTAATATAACAATTAAATATGTTACCTTAAACATATCAACCATAGCTTTTGGTACATCACCGCTCATCTGAGTAGTCCATAACGATAGCATATCCAAAGCAAAACATAAAGTTTTTTCATGAACTTCACTTTCAAGGACCTTTATAAAGTGATTTGTAACTTTTAAAATTAACTCTGGCTGGTTTTCCAACGGTACAGAATTAAAACTGAAGTTTCCGGCACCCTAAAAATAAAATTTAAAACAATAAATTACGACTCTACATTTTACAGCTTATTTTTCAAATATTTTATACATATTACTTGGCATTATTGTGTTATACTTGGTCACACACTCGTAATCAAAACAATCCACTTCGTTATATGGAATGGGAATTAAAACATGGATTAAGGATCATCTCATTGTTTTACTACTAATAATAAACAAATTGGGTAAAAAATTTAAAGCTTGACGTTTTGACATCTAATATAGAAAAGTAAAAAAAAATATTTCTGTTTAAACCAAGGAAGTTTAAAGGTGTATGGAAGGCCAATGCTGTAGAACAAAATTGTCCAGCCGTGCAGTGCAGCGGGAATAGGGGAATCGGCCCCGCTGAGTTTGTTACCATGTTATCAAATGTCAAATTCAGACTAATTATACGTTCACCGTTTTTTTTTTTAATTTTTTGCACAACATTGTTGGTTTATAAACAAAACTATTATAGAATATTTTAAATTATTGTGTAATATTGGATATAATATCATCTGATTTAAAATGGAAAGAACTGATGGCGCCACTTCACAGCCTTCTATTTAAATGGTTGATATTTTTGGAAGTGTCGTATTTTTACTAAAAATCTTGATAAAATAATTAACAACACGATTTTTTAAAATAAATTTCAAAAATTGTATGATAGTTTCATGTACTTATACGAATTTTTTAATAAAAAAGGACAAGATAGTGTAAATGAGTTTAATCTAATTATCATATTTAAGGATCGATATCTAAAAAATAAAACGTTGACGAAAACACTTACTGCAAAACATCATCGAAATCGTAAAGGGTCAAGGAAAATAAAAACTTACCATAATTTGAACTGTGTGTTTTAGGGTAATACCATATTTTATGAATTTATAATTTGTATAAAAAAAAAAACAATAAAACAGTGTTACCTTATGCAGAAAACATAAACAAATTTAACAAGAAATATAGAAATTTTTACATAAGAATTTTTTTATATCGTCAGACAGTCCACCAAGGCTGAGACTTCAATACTAACGTACTGTTAAGTGAGGTAAAGGGCAGCTTATCTACACCGGACCTAAATATTTGAATAAGGGAAAACTTCTGCGAGTAGCAGATTCCAGTCTAGACACTCTGGGGATGAGAGTGGGAAGTTCGGGGCCTCTTAAGTTGGACTGTAAAAGGAAGCAGAAAAGTGGCACTCCGTGTTGCTCTGTTCGAAGCTGTCAGAGGAATTAGACTTGCCATTGCCAACTCCTTGGGGCAGAAGCCGTGAAAATACCTATAAAAATGCAACATATTCCCTCCAGCCCGTCGGTGGGAAAGAGAAGGAAGCTTTTCTGTAGGTCAGTCACTAAAATAAGGAGATTTTTTTAATCTAAAAAACTCCTGCAACCACAAAATACAATCACACAAGGCAAAACAATCGAAATTATTACGGCACAAACGACAACAAAACAATTCGCTTGAAAGGGTTGATAAGACAATGGTACGGCGTGGGTTTGGTTTCATAAACACCGCACCGTCGCACACGAAAACGGGACTCCGGCTCTATCATAAAATAATGTGTTGCCTACCTACAAACTGTGTGTAGGTAGGCATCACATTACAATATTTTGGGGAATTTTGTTACTGCGCAGAATCTAGGGGGCCTCTTATGACAGTTATTTTCCTAGTGGGTCGGACATTTTTTGATCGAGTAGGCCATAGTATTGGGCTTCCATTAACCTTCAAACTTTCTTGGTTCAAACCCTCTTTCTTAAATCTATTAATAAATTGCGCATCTAAAATTTTAAAAGACCTTTATTTGCTATAATAGCAAGATAGGTCTTCTATCTTCATTTTGGGTGTTACATAATTCATCCCCGTTTGGTTTTGATTTTACGTCAATTCGCTAGCTCCATTTAATGCGATCCCAATATTACCTGAAATTAGGCTATAAAATGCACATTTAGGTTTTCGGAAGTGAAGCGCGACAAAATTTTGCATAACCGATTCCTGTAAGTACACCACGCGGTCACGTTTCCACATGTGAAGAAAAAAAAAGGTCTTGGAAACACCATAGAACGTCGAAACACGCTTTCGCGGTACTATTAAAAGATATTAGTCGATGGGAATAAAAATCCCACTCACAGTGGTACTTTTCCGTAAAAAAACAAAATAGTTGTGTTCCATTATATGTAATGTAGACTCTTACTTATTTTAATCAAAACCATTCCTAAAAATTAAAATTTTTAAAAACATTCTGCATAATTCTAGTCCTGAAAATTGACAGGCCGTTTAAATCAATACAATTAAACTGTCTCAGAGGTCAATGATTGTTTTAACCCTCCCCCTTCCCAAATCCTTGCTCAAATGGTAGTAACTATTTTTCGACGTTTGCTATAAACAACAGTCAAAACGTCTGTAAAACCTATTTTCCACTTCTAACCTGTATCTGTTAAAATAGCCACAAATATTTTGAAAATATCATTTAAGTATCTTTGAAAATATACATTAATCAACGAATTAAAAGTTTGTATCGGAAAAAGTTGAAAGACTCAAGTGTGACAAATGTTTTATGAAGTTAAAGAATTTATTTGCAATAAAAGTATTTTTAAATAAATAAACAATATATTATGAAACCAGGTGTTTCACATCACGAAAAATAAAAAAAATGAAGGTAAAATAACGTAATTGTTGCAATAAATTGTAAACGATGTAATTTAAAAGTAAAAAAAAAACATATTGAGTTGGGTGTTTAAACTGTGCTGAATGTAAAAATTATCAGAAAAAAAGATATTGGTAATAAAAAAAATTAGCCAGCAGTAAATCGAGGGAAACCCCGTCAGCGGATGCATTTAAATAGGCGATAGATGCTCCCGCCTAACTCCTGTGTTATAACTTTAAAGTATCAGCTGACGGTTTTTGCACCGACATACAGCCAGTTGACATATGCCGGGTGACACAGCGGACATGTAACAGCCCATAACTTTCTTTTGAAATTTGGGTGATGCATCTGTTATAAGGACGCGCTGACTAAATAAAACTATTTTTTTCACTTACGGTTTAACCGTAAGTACACTAAATTTTAAATGGCATCCTGTACATATTTTTAGCCTACCTGATCAGTCTCAAAATTCTCTTTTTAACCATGTGTCACACTTGTCATTGCATTTCAAAATGGCTGCCAAAATCGTTTTTTTTTTGCCAAAGTTATAGTAGGCCATGATGTGACAGTTACTAATTATCAGCATGTAAAAGACGTTAAGATGTGAAGAATAGGGTGTAAAAATATTTTTGATTTTGTTAATTTTTATCCGATTAATAAGAGTTAGGAATAGAAGTTAATTTTGAAAATTTTAGAAACATATTTTTTAATGCTTAATATCTCAAAATCCAAAACAGGAAACTCCAATTTTTATTTGAAATAAACTTAGATCAAACATTTAATATTTTACATAGTTTATCAGAACTAGTATGAAGAACTGACTTTTTTATTAAAAACGCGATATTATACATATCTACATTGTGTCGCAAATAAGTAGATTATATTAGTATAAATAACACGCCACGTAGGCTTTGTAACATCCTAGCATATTGGTTTTAAAAACGTTAAACAATTCTAGTGTGCCCTGGATATAAAATGGCTGCGAACATTTGTTTGATTTTACAAAGCCTACTTGGCGTGTTATTTATACTAATATAATCCATGTAAATATTTGCGGAACAATGTAGATATGTATAATTTCGCGTTTTTAATAAAAAATTCAGTTCTTCACACTAGCTCTAATAAACTATGTGAAATAGTAAATGTTGGATCTAAAGTTACATTAAATAAAAATTGGAGTTTTCCATTTTGGATGTTAAGATATTAAGCGTTAAAAAAATACATTTCGAAAATTTTTAAAATTAACCTCTATTCCCAACTCTTAATAAACGGCTCCCAGAAAGAAGAAGAAGAAGAGGAACTCTTAATAACTGGGTAAAAATTAACAAAATCACAAATATTTTTACACCCTCTTCTTCACATCTCAACGCCTTTTACATGCTGATAATTTGTAATTGTCACATCATGGTCTACTAAAATTTTGGGAAAAAAATTGATTTTGACAGCCATTTAAAAATAAAATGACAAGTGTGACACACGGTTGAAAAGGGAATTTCAAAGCGGGTCAAGTATGCTAAAAATATATACAGGGTGCTATTTAAAATTTAGGATTACTTCCATTTAAACCGAAAGTGAAAAAATTGGTTTTATTTAGTCATTAAGAGCGTGTCCTTGTAACAAGTGCACCACTTAAATTTTAAAAATTAATTCTAATACACAGAAAAAACACTATAATGTATTGAATAAAAAGGCTTTGATTGTATAATTTTTTATTTATCCAATAAAAGTTAAAGTTTATTTAATTAATTATGTTTGGGTCAATTGAGGAGAAATAATTGATGCTATTACAAGTATTATATTCAGACCATATCAAAATAGTATTAAGTTAAAATATCTTGTTATTATGTAAATGATTCTATATATTTAAAACTAAGGGAAATCTGTACTTCCTTAAAAATCACAGAAATAATTGTGTTTAAAGCTTATGTAATCCAGGAAAAATTTGCTATGTTTATTGCAATGGAAACTTAACTTGGGTTAAATTAAAAGTGTCGTACGATGAATACCAATATTTTCTTTGCCTTAAACAATACTGTGATTGGCTCAATATCGTGACCATTAGTTCAATGCGGAGTTTATTCAATTTAACGATAGCTAAAATTAAAAACACCGTACCACCTTTATCTCGGTATTCGGAAACTTCGGCGTTGGCTGAACTGAACGACAACAGGTTCAGGGTTCAATTCAATGGTTAAAGTCAATGCTTGTGTAATATAATGTAATATAAGGAATAACTTGCTGGTTTCCTGAGGGTTGAACTCCTCGATACAAGTATTTGCAGGTAAGTTAAATTATACGATATTTTTTCCTATGTTTTGTTGTATAGAATAACGAAAATTTATCATGGCGCCATGGTGGCAATCTGGCTATCTCGATGGCTGTCTAAACGATTTTTCCTAATTATATTTGTATACAAATTTTCAGAAATAAGGGTTTTTTCTACTGTTATTTAAAAAAAGTCTTTATTATGATGGATGAGCTGGGTTAGGGTAAAGACAAGTACTAACTGTTACCATCAAGAAATTTTTTTTTTTGGAAATCAATACTAAAAATGTTTTCCATGCGGTGCAAGGATATTTTAATGTAATTATTCTATTTTCAGATAGAGGGATAAATTTAAATGGGAAAGAATTAGACATTGTAATTCCCTCAAGGGACTTGCAAATACATTTTAAGGATTGTTTAGAAAAATACATTCAGGAGGAAAAAGAAAATACACCAGATCTCGATACATGTGCTTTTGGAGGTACCTGCTGATGATTTAACATTTGGTTTAACGGTAAGTGTTTTACTTATTATACAGGATGGTCCAATTTATTTTTTAAAAACCTGTTTGATGAGATGGGAGGCTAATGTTGGTCCTAATCAAACAGGTTAAAAAGTCTATTTCGTTTTAGGACATGCATGTAGCCAAGACTGCCTTCACTGTAGCAGAGACCCCGTGTACGTGTGGCAAAGGCTCCAGGTACATAAAGTAGTACTGTAAGCCTTAGGTCAGCAAGTCCCTTGGCATCTACAAGCTCAGCAACTTCCTAAGACGACTTCACCAATGAGTACATAATTGTCCCCACCGAAAACAGAACAGAAGTTCATTTTATGGGGCAAAAAACCTTTGGACGCAAGACTTCCAGAAACAGTTTTCGGAATTCGATTTTAAAACCCTATTTAATGTAGTACAAATTAATATTTAATTTTGTCAATAAAACACTCCTATTTAAACAATTAAAGTATTTTATTACAATAAATACTACATCAAATTAAATCAACTGTGGGTTAAGGTTGTTTAAATGAGACTCTACTTCAAGATAAATTATAATAATTTTTGTCACAAAAAAAATTTGATTTATTTTTAATAGAGTTCATATTAATGTAGTATACACCTACTATTTGCTCCAGATTATACCTATTTTAATGAATCGGACTTTTCATTGCATTCAACATAGCCATTAATTAAAAACCAATGAAATTCAATAATTTCTTATGTTAGTTTATTTGCGTTTTGATAATGTTTAAATAAGATCACAATTTACTTCAATGATTCTTATGTTTGAACTAACTTCAATGAGATATGCAGAAATAAAAGTAAGATATTTATTTATTTAATCACAAATGTCATTCAGGTATTGCAAATACAGTACCCCCATTGACTCAATGTGTATCCCATTCATAATATGAAAGCGTTTTCTGTGTGTAAATAAAAAAAATACGGCCTGTTACACGTCCGCTTTGTCATCCGGTATATTTATCCATAGTTGCATATATCATTAGATAATTTTTAGTTGAGAGGTAATCATTGAAAGAATAATTTTCTTTTTAATATTTTTTTTTCTTTAAGATATTTAGTTAGCTACCATTTAACAAGTTTTTAGTTAGAAGGAAATGACTAAATATATATATTTTTGTCTTGTGTGGTAGGCTACTGCCGCTCATCGTCTTAACGGGCCGAGCTTTATGATACAACTCTCTGATGCATTCCACTAATTATTGAATGAGAAGAACTTGGTCATGTAAATCTGTCAGTGGCTCCCGGAATATTACCTTTAAATAAGTTAGCTGAACTGTTAATAAACAATAATAGTAATTCGTATAAATTTGAAAAACGTATTTATTTATATCAGTGAAGCAAATACAAAGACAAGTTCGCTGTCTGAAAAAAAGTCTACCAATTATAAACCAATACATATGAGCGAGCAGAATGACATTAAATTTTATAAACACAATCACGTCCAATTGGCAAGTCTCAAAATTTACCTGTAAAACCCCCATTTTATGCTCAGCAACAGTCAACTTTCCATCAGAACCATGATATACTGCAAACGTTTTTTTAAGTAATTCTTCCATTGCTTTTGCTTCACTTATTTTTTTCGCTAAACATTTGCAACTTGTCGCTGAATCGGTTCTTGCTTTGTCGTCCTTTGAATGCAAATTTGCTAAGAATAAACATATATGTAAAGAAATGCTTATTGTCATTTCTGTTAGCGTAAAAAAAAAATTTGATTGATCCTTCAATCGTAGAAACCGATTATATAAAATTTATTTTTGGAAAAAAATCAAGTATACGTTATATTTTCTGTTTATTATACAAGGTGTCCGGAAATGACGATGAAAAATTTTAAGGTATGATTCTACACAAAAAGATATGAAAAAAATTTCATATTAACATAGGTACGGAAATGCTTCCAGAGGGAGCTACTGGGCCTTGAAAATGTTGTCATACAAGTGGTTTTTATTTAGTTTATTAGGATCTACTTAAAATACAGGAATTAACTTCTACATATAAGTCAGAGTGATTGGAGGTCAGTTTTTGAAAATATCAGGGGACCCATATTGCAACCAGTGGCTAGGGAACAAAGGGGTGGTTAGTTATTTGGCGTCATTTTTTTTTCGCCGAGTGTATTTTTGCTACCTTTTAAATTAATTATGTTTCTTTAAACATTTTTTCATAAAAAAGGTTCCCTTGGTATAAAGTCGTATAGTCGACGGTTTTCGAGATAAAGGTACTTAAAAGGACGACTGCAGTGCGTAAATATAGTAAACAGGCTATGTAATAAAAATAAAAAGATGTAGTAGGTACCAGTAAATTTGTTTTTCTTTTTGGCAATGGGTGTAAAAGAATAACTACATTTTAAAATAGTATTTAAGCATCTTCTTATTTTTATTACATAGCTTGTTTACTGTATTTACGCACTGTAGTCGTCCTTTTAATGCGTTTATCTCGAAAACCGTCGACTATACGACTTTATACCAAGGGAACCTTTTTTACGTAAAAATGTTCAAAGAAACATAATTTATTTAAAGGATAACGAAAACACACTTGGCAAAAAAATATGACCCTAAACAACTAACTACCCCTTTGTTCCCATGCCACTGGTTGCAATATGGGTTACCTGATATTATCAAAAAGTGACCTTTAATCACTATAACTTATACAAAAAGTTAATTCCTGTTTTGTAAGTAGATCCTAATAAATTTAATAAAAACCACATTTATGACACCATCTTCAAGAACCAGTAGCTCCCTCTGGAAGCATTTCCGGACTATGTTAATATGAACTTTTCTTCAAAATCTTTTTATGTAGAATCGTACCTTAAAATTTTTCATCGTCATTTCCGGACACCCTGTATAAAACTTATCACTTATTACCTGTAATTACCCAATTTAATTAATTTTAGTATTATTTTTTTATTAAAAACTGTCTGTTATAAAGAATAGAAAGAAAACAACGACTCTGTATCTCTTTGATCTAAAAAATACTTTGTAATGTTGTTTCTTTCAAAAACAGTTTGATAAATGTCTTAAGTTTTGACCCAAAAATCATAGAAAAATTCCTACTGTGAGCCGTTATAGAAATATCTACTTTTTACCTAATTTGAGACAAAAATAAATATTTAAACGCTGTTATTTTAACTTTTAATTATCTAGTTAGTTTTAGCTACTGCTGGTTCTAAACAAAGTATATAAATGTTAGTTGGCAGAGGGAAGTATAAATAACTGAGAATAAACACACTTGACATATAAACAAGATGTTTCATTTAGTTCCAAGCAGATGATATGACAAAGGGTAGCTTAAAATCACCAATAAACAAAAAATATATATATATATATATATATATATATATATATATATATATATATATATATATATATATATATAATATATATTAATAATAAATCTAAATTATTCAATTTGCTTATTTCTAAACAAAGACAACTTTATATGCACTGTTTTACATACTATAACTTTTATAATTCCCTACCACGTCTGTTCCACATATTATAAAGGTTGTTAATATGTGGTACTACTTTTCTATAGCTTGATAATTTTTATTTTTAAAATCTTATAACTTACTTATTAAACTACTTCCAATATCAACAGCACAACTGCTTAAGTCTACTTTGACACCAGAAAGAACAAAGCCTACAGTTTCCAGAATAACTTCGGGGTTCCTTAACATTGCTTTTTGAAGGGAAGGCAATAAAGTTTTTCTAAATTTTTCTTGATTTACTTTAGCTAATAATGGATAACAAGCTTTCACTATAGTTGGTAGAGGGGGAACTTTACAACTAATAAAGTTTTTACTAAATGAATCCAAGAAAAAGTCCTGAAAATGTAAAGACTGGTAAATAAAAATCAGGGTTTTCTTTCACCTAATATTAAAAGTATATAAAACATTTCTGAAACAATAAACAATAGTCTCCGCTTGTAACCAAATTTCATATTTCAATATTCTATAAATAAACCATTTTTCTCTAAATTTTAAAATTTTTCTTTCATAACTGTAATATGTATACAAATAAAAAGATCAGAGTTAATAATAAATAACAAACATTGAGGTAAGTTGACTTCATTTAATTTATGACTCGGTGGCCCAATTGGCAGGGCGTCCATCTGGAAAAAATATAGTTCAAATTAATGCCTGAGCCAAAATACTCTGTCTAAACGGTCACTAAAATATACTAAATATTATTTAATTTACAGACACAAAAACGCATTGTTTAAATAATTTAATTATTTTTTATAGATTTCTTGAAAAAATATAATAAGGAATTTAGTAACACACAACGAAACACATGAAAACAAACTCACACAGGACAATATCTTATTTTTTTGTCAAATCATTTCAACAACGCAAAACACGGCCTTGTGAGAACCCTTGTGAATAAACATTTGACTATTTGTACATCAAAAAAGGTCTCCCACAAAAAGTAGTGGACCAAATACTGGAACACTGTAAGATAGAACCAATCTAAGAGGAAATACGACAACCTATGCTTAACATCACAATATGTCAAGGGAATTTCTAAAAATATAATTAAACTATAACATCGATTCAGTGTTTGTATCCAGTGAATCCGTAAGAAGCTACCTAACTGGGGCCCTCCACTTTTTAAAACAAATTAAATAATTTTTTAGTCAATATATGTCACTGGTTATCAGCTAAAAACCTGGATACTTTAGCAAACCAAACCGTCCTTAGATATTAGAAATGTTTAGAAACCACTTCTAAGTAAATTTAATCTTATCTTTAGACCTACACAATTTCATGGGTTGAACGCATGATCGAGTCTATCACCTTCATGATTCAGCGCATTTACTTTTTGTAGAAATAGTAAATACCCTTGTAGTCATGTAACTTATTTAGTATTGACCAGATGATTGCTAATGATACTTACCGTTTGAAACGTCGTATTTTTTTAATAAATAAGGACAATGGAAGTACATGAAACATATTTCATTCAAATTAGTAACACTTACCAAATAATCATTAATAAAGCCATTTTGCGCTGAAAATCTTTTTGTTAATGCCGATTCCAATACAACAACATAATGAGTTTGCTCCATATCTTTTAATGTATTTAGATACAAGGCGTCCATACCTGATACTGCAGATAATACATTATTAAGCTACAAAAAAGTAATAGGTTAAATATTTTAACAATAGGCGTTTTTCATGATTTTTTTTATTAGCCTATTGCAAAGCCACATGAAAATAAAGGCCAAAAATATTTTTTCCCGATTTTTTTGGCCTCCGGAAACGCCTTAAAAATCAATTTTAAGTTTGAATTTTGTAGGCCCGTGACGTCACGGCCCTAAATTTTCTATTGGTGGAATTTCTGCTTTGTTGTCAGATTTTTGTTATTCGATACGCCTGTCATCAAATATCGATATGCGCAACATCTACAAAGTTGGCGTTTCCTGTCAATGTCAACCTGTATAACCTGTAACCTCTAATATTTATTAATAATTTCTAATTTGTAAATAGTGTGTGTTCTTTCCAAATATTCCAATTTATTACTATAGTTATTATTATCGCCAAACTTTACTTGATATGAACCCTTTTTACGAGTAAATTTCCGTTATTTTATTCAAAATGAAAAAAAGTGTATTGTTATTATTTGCGAAACCAGAAGCCGGCCGAGTTTAGGATCTTCAAAAATATTATTTTCTCTTCCAAAACAAGACGATAGGAGAAAAGCCTGGTGTGCTGCTGTAGGTATTGAGAAAATGCCCAAAGGACATGCCTATTATTGTTGTGAAAACCATTTTGATGTAAGTTTTTATGTTTTATTCCAATTGAAACTATTTAGGTTGTCTGGCTGTGTTTTAGCGTAAAGTCTAAAAAGCATTTCGCCTTTTAGCATTTCGTTAAAATCGATACGATTGTCGATATCGATAGTTCCTAAACAGCCTTGGCATCCATGTTGAATTTGATTGGTTAGGGGAGTGGCGTGCTATTTAAATTACAATGATAATTAAACCTTAAATAGAAAAGTAAGGGGTTTGTATTTTTCCGTGTTATTTAGCAGGTTTTGCTTAATTGTGTTTCTACTTTTAATTTTTACACAAAACATTATCAATATCAATTGAGTGAAAATACCCTATTGCTAAAATTTAAGACATTATTATACCAATGTATGGGCCTTTTCTATCTTCTTATTGTCTCCACAGGCGACAATTTCAGCAAGGAGAATAGCTTGAGAATTAATGATTTGGGCAATATTGCTTTTAATGTTATCTTCATGAGTTTTCCAGCCATGCTGCAGTAATAATGTATTCCATTCAAAACAATATAGGGCACTCTGACTAACATTTTTCCTAAAAAGAAAATTTATTTATGCAACGTTGATGTTAAAATAACTGGCTGTTTAATAAAATATTTACCATTATATTTCGTTTACTCACACTTTGTCCAATAAATATGAAAATTCAATAAAAAATATACATACAGTGACCGGCACAAATAGTGATCAATATGGGAATCTTTTATTTTAAGGAAGGAAACGCAGCCTGCGGGCGGTGTTGTTGCGGTTGCCATTGATAATTGGAGCTAAATTTTACTTATTCAAGGTTACTTATGTATAAGATTAAACAGCTTTATTACCTAAGAACCGTTTTAGACATACAAGAATTCTAGTGAAGTTTGTGGCGGAAATTATCACCATTATCACCCATTTCTCAACATTGTCATGGTAACCTATGTATTTTTTCGGAAATTTTCTCCTTCTGGGGTACCCTCGAGGGTATTATAGTAGAATTTTTTTGAGAAGAAAAAGTGATAATTGACAACACACAACTTATAAAACGTATTTTGTTAAACTTATTTATATCATATTATTTGAAAAAATACTCGGATATAAAGAAAGTTAAACAATAAGTATATTATAATTTATTTATTTCTTAGAGACAAACGATTTCGCAACAATTTCTAAATGTAAATGTTATGAAATATAGATCTATGCATGTTAGACTTTTTGCTAAAATAAGATTTTTTACCAGCTTTGGTAGAGTAAACAAAATCATATAAAATATATTACATACGAATCTGGTGTTTCTATGTAATATATAAAATTGGTAAAAAAAAAGTGTGAACCATCCTTAACGCCTAGGTTTTATGGGGCATAGATCTATGGTAGACTTATTGCTGAAATAAAATTTTCTACCAGTTTTAGTAAAGTAAGCTCAATATTCGAAAGTAATGTAAGATATATTACATCCAAAACTGGAGCTTCTATGTAACCAAAATTGGTAGAAAAAAAAATTGGACCGTCCTTAAAGCTTAAATGTTATAAACTATACGTAGACCCTTGGTAGACTTAATGCTGAAATAAAATTTGCTACCAGTTTTAGTAAAGTAAACTCAGTATTCGAAAGTTATATAAGATATATTACATCCGAAACTGATGCTTCTATGTAACTAAAATTAGTAAAAAAAAGTTTGAACCATCCTTAAGGTGGCCGTTTCGCCATGTTAAATCTCCATAAGAACATTACTGTCTTTTAGACCACGGTACTCTAAAACTTGGCAAAATAAGTAAAGGATCACCTTATATTTACATAAATAAGACATGTATCTTTCTCGTAAAGACATATAATAAAAAAAAAAAAAAAAGTTTTAATGCTTTAAAAACAAGGTTGAAAACCACTTAAGAATTGAGTTGGATTTTTCGGTATTTAAAATTAAATATTTTCGGTATAAGACATTTATTTCGCATTACAACTCTTTACTGTGATTTATAGACATTTAGTAGTAACCAAGTAACAAAAATAATATGTTTTATTATGCCTTTTCTCATATACGTGGCTCTTTTTATTGTAAATTTTAATTGTTTATCCCATATTCGATGTATTTAGAACGGAGCGGATTAAAAGATAGCTTAATTCAAATAACGTACACTTCAAAGGACAGAAGACTGCGTGTTACTAGGTGAGAGTAAAACATAGCGACTTATAAGGAATCTGCCCGAAAACAACTTTTCAGAATTTCAAGTATTTTCAAGTAGATGGCGCAGTTAAATAAAACGTCGGGGTCGGCAGACAGGCCCGTACTAGTAAGATTTGTCGCTTAATTTAATTTGCGTCATTATTTGTTATTTAACACTTTCAAACAAATACCTTTTAAAGGCAGCCTTGCTGGTCGCCCGTGCGAACAAGTGTGCGAAAGAGAAACAAGATTAGCAGTATAACATCTCTCTCGCTCCACGTGCCTGATTGTCGGCAGGGAGGGTTACATACCCCAATATCACCATGCATAGAAATAAGTATATTTAATTTTTCTAGGTGAAAACTGTGCGTCGGACTAAAAAAAATATTTAATCAGATTTAAACTCTTGACTCTTTTTAGTCCGACGTACGGTTTTCACCTAGAAAAATTAAATCTAGATATTTCTCTAGATATTCTTTTTGAAACCGATATTATTATTGAAAAAAAAAAAACGATTTCCAGCGGCGTCCGTTATGTACCCGTATCTTCGTAGGGGAGGATCGTAGGAGAAAATTTATGGGAACTTGTAAATTTAATGCTCGGCCGACGGTCAGCGCGAACTTGGCTATATAAATAAAAATATATGCCATACGCGAATAGCAGTCTATTAGCCTTGCAGTGAAGTTAATCATGCAATTTCATTGACATAGCTACGTTCGACTGAGCGCTGACCTAAGCACTAAAAGAAAAAACCATGGGTAAATCCCATACTTACTCAGTGTATTTCCATCATTTATTATCTTCACTCAGTGTGCAAATTTATTGCTTAACGGTGAGACATATTGTTTCGACCTTCGAGTGTATACCTACAGCACCCTTAAGTAGTTTTCCCTTGGCAGTGCGAACAAACGTGCGAGAGAGGAAGAAGAATCACCTTTTTCTCTCTCGCTTCAAGGTGCTATTGGTTGAAACCTCCTCATCAGCTTATCATCACGTTGAAGGGAGAGAGAAAGGTTATAGTGTGATTTTTCTTCCTCTATCGCAGTGAGGCACGTCAAGGCTGCCTCTAGTAGGTATATGCTTGAGGGTTTCTACACAACTTTTATAAACTTTAATTGGCTTTATTTGTTAACGGTTTTTAGTCAATGGCATCAGCTATTATAAGTACGTGTAACTAATGTTCATTACACGAAGGAAATTTCTTAGTTCAAAAATATCAAAAATTCGGATTACTCAGTTAATAAGGCTAATTCTGTTTAAAGCGTAGTTTTACATAATTTCATATAACTCAGTTATTTCAGTATTTAAGTCTGTAATGACATTTGACTTTTACATTTTTAACATATTTTGGGTAATAAGATTAATATACAAATAAACAATAAAATATGATAAACTCAGTTTTTTATTTACAAAACACATACAAAAATGTTTTCAATTTATTTTACATATATACAGGGTGCCCACGATCGACAAACTGCGGCGATTTCTTGAAAAGTGTGGTTTGGAAATTTTGAAGATTTACTAACGTCGGTGGGAGCAAGTCGGCTAAAATATTTTCAGGGTGGTGGCTGTTATACCAGAAGTAGGTGTCAACTTGCTTAATTTAAATAAAACACCCCATGAGTAGAACGTAAATCTGCTATGCGGGCCATACAGATATTTTAACCTGGACTCTAAATTTTTTTTTCCAAAATTTTCAATTTTCCAATTTCTACCTGAAATAACTTTTAAAAAATAATGAAACTGCCAATATTTTTATTTCATTTTAATCTAAGCTAATACTAGAATCATACAAATTGAATAATTGGGGCCCATGACAGCTACAAAGAAAATATGGGCCCTCAAACCACAAAAAGAGGTAAACAATAAACCTAAGAGCCAACTTTAAATTGCATTAAAAGAAAACTAGAAATGATCAGTATTTCTAATTAGTCAAAAACATCTTCAATTCATGCCCTTTCGAACAATATGCAATAACCACAATTTGCTTAAAAACAGCAAGAGTTATTTGTCAACTTTATCAAGATGGGCATTTTTTCCTTTGTGGCTGTCATGGGCCCCAATCATTGAATTTGTATGATTCTAGTATTAGTCTAGATCAGGAGTCTCCAAACTTTCCAGCCTTAGGGCCATACTGATTACTCCAGTAAGTTCCGAGGGCCAAAACCATATTATCATTGTTGCCGGTGGTAAGAAGTGAAATAGTCCACTGATGAAAAAAAAAGTCCGAAAAAGTACACAACGTTTAAAAAAGGCTGCAAATCGGACTAAAGTCCGCAAAACGGCAACACTGCATATTATTAATTTTCCGGTCATTATCTGTAATTTCTAGATTAGTCGTAGAGTACGAGCCATGAAGAGTAACGTGACACGACATCTGGTGGACACAAGCGGAAATAGGTAGTACCTTCTATCGCTAACAGATGGCGCTAATAGCACGTACAGAATAATCTCGTTGGTTCGAGAAAGTTCTGGTGTCTTCCACTCACTTCTAGATGGCAGTAATTGGAATATATAAGAAGGCTAGTGGCGCAACCACAAGTCAGTTCCTATGACACTGTTGCTAAATAAAATATTGCATACCTCCTTAAAACGTGTTTGTGCGTGTTTAAGTTTAAGACTGTGTGTGAATTAGTAGTATGGAAAAGAAGCGAAAAATTGATAGTGAATGCAGAAAATTCAAAGATCAGTGGAACATTCAGTATTTCGTAATTGAGTCCAGTAACAAGGCGCTATGTTTGATTTGCAATGAAAGCATAGCCGTTCTTAAAGAATATAACATTAAACGTCATTATGAAACAAAACATTTTCAAAATTACTCAAAATATACAGGAAGTTTGCGGACAGAAAAATTCGAAGCTATGCAGCGCGAATTGAAATCGCAGCAATGTTCATTTACAAAACTCAAAACTGAACAACTCGTGCCAGCTTTCGTGTGGCTCTTGAAATTGCAAAACGTGGAAAACCATTCACCGATGGAGAAATGATCAAAGAATGCATAATTGCAGTAGCCGAAGAAATGTGCCCTGAAAAGGTAAATTTATTAAAAACTGTCAGTATGTCAGCAAACACTGTGGCTCGAAGGGTAGAAAACATCGCTGAAAATATATCCTCTCAACTGTTCGACAAAAATGGACATTTTGAGTGGTTTTCTTTGGCCTTGGATGAGTCAACGGATGTGTCAGATACTGCTCAGGGGTTGATTTATATTCGAGGAGTAGATAAAAGCTATGAAGTGCACGAAGAACTTCTTGATATGTATAGTATTCATGGCACAACTACTGGTATAGATATTTTTAAAGGAGTTGAAATGGCCATTAATCAAAAGAACTTTCGATGGAAAAACTTGAAATGTATTACAGTAGTATACCAAGCGGGCTACAGTGACACCCTGATGGCATGTTTACATAATAAGTGGTCCAAAGACATGATGACGTCACTTCTTGTGCCGAAGAAGTGCTGAAAAACTGCAAGAAGTGACCTTTTAGGCACTTTTCAGGAAATTTCAGGAATTTTTCAGTCATTTCAGTACTTCTTCGGTCAATGAATATAATATTATTTAATAAATGAAACAAAATAAAATTATATTATTGTTTATTTACATTAAAATCATACTTAACAAAAGTTTTTAAAATATTATTAAACCTTAGCTTCAGGTTCAAATTTTAGTTATATTTGTTGATATCGTTTTTATTTGCAAACCATCCTTCAATTTTCTTTTATTTTTTCTACACGTACTCAATCTATTAACGTATTTATTTCTTTGATCCAGAGTTTTTTCTTCCCGTTCAATGCAGTCGTTTAGATTTGAAAACATATGTTGTTGTTCCCTTATTTTAATTTGTAATTCATTTTGACAATGCAATAAATTATAGTCAATTTTACGTATTTCTTCTGTTAAATCGGAATAGTTTTGCTTTAACTGTAATATTTCTTCTTTATAATCTCCAATAAGAGCGTGTGTAATTGTTTGTTTTTCTTTGCATGTTTTTAAGCTTTCCGTTATATTTATGTTTAACAAATATAGTTCAGATTCCAAATTTATATTTTTCTTCAATAATTTAACATAGTTTGTGTAATTTATAGAATTTGTTAAGTTACTTGCAATATTTTCATATTCTTGTAATTTTTCTAAACAAAAATCATTTACAGCTAATTCGTTATCATACAATTCTATGTATTTATCAAGTTCTGATGTGCATTCCTGATATAAACCCAGACTTGTGTTGTATAGGGTGTTGTAATCATTTTTTAAATAACTATAATTTTGGCACTCATCAGAAAACACCAAAGAAAATATTGTGCAGACAAAGAGTAAAACAAGCGACATGTTTAAGCAGTCACAGCTGAATGACACATTCTTAATAGGACTTTATTTAAATATATTAAAAAGCAGCAAAAAGGACATCTGTTATGATAAAATTACACTATAAATCATACTGGTACAATCAAATATTTTATTGAATATTGTCTTTATTAATCCAACTGTTATTTTTTTCATCAAAACCTAACCACTTAACAAACACTTTGTTGCCTTTACGTTTGATAACTTTTTCAACTAGGTAGATGTCATTATACTTAACTTTTTGTAATTGAGGTTCATAAAATCCACCTTTAATATCTTGTTTATTGATGTCTTCAAGCAAATACGTCACAGGATTTGTAAGATGTACCTTTTTAATTGTAAATATTTCCGTAGACCAGTTGGGCATGTACTTTTTATCGAAAACACCTCTAAACTTGGAAATTCGCACTGAATCACCTACTTTAAATTTTGGTTTAGAGGTTATCTTGATATGACTATACACAGTGCTTAGCAATTTTTTTTCATGTTTTTTAGTTACTTCAGAAGGCTTCAGTCCAATTGTTCTATGTTTTTTATTATTATAGGTATTAACAATGTTTTTTAGCAAATCTAACCAGTTATATGAACCTTGGATACTAAATTCTTTCCACATCATTCCTTTAAGAGTTCTGTTAACCCGTTCCACGATTGAAGCTTTTTTTTCACTATATACAACATAGTGTTTTACGTGATACTTTTTTACTAAATTTTGTACTTCTTTACCTGTGAACTCACCACCTGAATCTGTACAAAGATGGATTGGTTTTTGAACCGTGAAGACATTTTCAAGAGCCTCAGCAACTTCTTTGGATGTTTTTGTTTTAAGTGGAAAAGCCCAGACAAATTTGGAAAAGCAGTTTATTACAACCAAAATGTATTTATAGCCCTTGTTTTCCTTTTCATATTCTTTCATATCAACCAAATCAGCTTGCATTAGGTCCAGTAAAGATTTAATTATAACTCTACGTCGCTTAAAATTTATCCTTGCTGGTTTATGTAATTCTTCAACAATATGTCTTTTAATGTTTGACATATTTAGTTATTCAATAATATTTGCTTCACGCAATTCTTCAATTATAGAATTAATTTCGTTTGTGTGACCTGTGTTGCCTGACGTCTGTGAAGCAAGTAATAACTTTAATCTATCAACCAGTTCATTTGGATTGTCCCAAAATACGTAATCAATAGGTTTATCACTGAGTTGCATAATTAGACCGTCACCTTCTTTACTGGTTCCTTCAATTGATGATGACTTTAATAGAGGTTCAATAAATTTTTTAAATTTTGAATTTTTACTTGATTTAATATTTTTTATTGCATTGGTTTTCATCAAAATGCGAGCATAGTTTTGAGCATCACTTTTAGTATATTTATTGGGAACATTGCGATTAAAAAGTAATCCATAAAGTCCTTTAGTACCTTTGTAAGTTTTACCAGCAATTACCAAGTCAGGACCATCAAAATCTATTCGTTTATTTCCTATAGAAAATTTTTCAATGTCCTTTTCATATTTTACCCTAAACTTTCCATCAGAATTTTCACTACTTGAATCATTAACAAACCTTTTGATGTAACGTAAAGGAAGGCTATTATACTGGTCATAATAGTCAGTTAAAGATTTTTCTAAAATTGTTTTATTAAGTTGATCCTCATATTCGCGTTGTTTTTGTGCTTCTTCCTCGTTTATTTCGGCTTCTACTCCCTTAACAATTAACTTTCTAAGATCTGTTGGTTTACTAGTAGAAGAAAAACTTAGTTTCCTTTTTCTACGTGGTACTGTCTTAGAAATATGTACAGGAGTATCTTCTAGTTTAATTATAGGTGTAGAAGTAAGTATAGGTTCTGACGCTACTGAGTCGTTCTTTTCCTGCTTGTTTATAAATTTTTGTTCATTATCATCTTCTTCTTCACTAAACTCTGACATATCAGAATACTTTTCTGGTATGACAGAGTCTGAATGTTTATCTTTCATCTTAACTGGTAATTCTAGTCGATTTTCAATTTTTTGCAAATGTTTTGTTATGGGTTGAAATAAATTTTCATGTGCTGCTTGTGTATGTTTTAATATACTTAATTTATTTTTTATATCTTTTCTTTTTAAAATTAATTTTTTTTTAATATTTTTTTCATTTTGTTCTTTTTTAGGAGCCATCCTAAACGTTTAAAGTCTAAATGTATAATACCATGCAAGCACTAAATGTATATGTATTTATCAAAACCATAGCGATACCGACCATCATTAAGATTATTGTCCTTGAAAATAGATAAAAATCCAAATGGTGATCTCCAGCAATGGGAACAAATATTTTTAAAATTGTCAAATGACATATCAGTACCCACATGATCAGTGTAAATATGTTTAAGATTCATATCATCTTGTTTGAATAATACTAATACATTAGCATTATCTCTTATTAAATGTTTGGGTATTTTAGCATAGGTCTGACAAAGATAGAAACAGTCAATATTATTATGACGCCCCATGCTAAAATATTCTCTAATTACAGCTTGTTTACTACAAGCTACGTCATCAAAAATAAAAATTGAGTTTGATTTTGCTTCTGATGGTTGTATAATTTCTTCATCATTACTATATGCATAATAACCTACACCTTTAATAGGTGTCAAGAGTTTTTCCAAATACTCGTATTTAGGCTGGTACAATGATTTTGAATACAAATAGACATTTTCAAATTTAAGTCCATTGGGATGTTCCAACAGGCTTAACATAACATTTGTTTTTCCACAATTTGATGGACCAGTGATAATACCTCGGATTGTTGATGGTAATAAAACACTGTGTTTAATACTCTTGTGTGTATCTATATCATGCTTACCGATTGGTAAGGTTGTTTTTTGTTTCATAATCTTCTTCATACTAGTGCTGCACTGGAAATAAGCATAAAAACATATAACTCTGTTTTATATATTTAGTAGAAATTTAGTTTTCGTTGGATAAACATGAAATATTATCTGTGTCACAGTGATATTAAAACTGGAGACGGTATTGTAAATTCTGTTATTAATAAGCTACCATTTGAGTTACATTTACCCGGTTACAATTTCTGTGGACCTGGAACCAAACTACAGAAACGTTTAGAACGTGGTGATGTTGGGATAAATCCTCTAGATGAAGCATGTAAAGAGCATGACATTGCATATGCTAATAACAAAGTGTTATCCGATCGTCATCATGCAGATAAAGTTTTACTTAAAAAAGCTCTAATTCGTACTCGAGCTGGTGATGCTACTTGGAAGGAAAAATTAGCAGCTGCAGGTGTCACTGCTGCCATGCATAGTAAAATTAAACTGGGGATGGGCAATAAATATAAAACTGTGAATCAATCACAACAAGGTCAGTCTTCAATCAACATGACAACTAACAAGTTGATTATTAATAAAACTGTGTCTGTTATGCAAAAGACAATTAAATTAATGAATGAGTATTCAAAAAAAGTTGAGTCTTTACTTAATGATTTGGCTACAGAAAACACAGTGAAAGAAAACAAATTTAAACCTAAAAAGGTAGTAAAAAATAAAAAAGATGATAAATATAACAAAAACATTGATAATTATCATGAAACATTAATTAAACAAAAAATACTAAACAAATCATCCAACAATACAAGAAAACGGAAATTAAACAGTTTTGATGATAATCCCATTAAGAAACAAAAAATGTTGGAAAAAGAATTAAACGAGGACTTAAAGCAGGAACAGTATCAAATAACAAAAAGAAAATTGAATGAGGCTGACCTAGATGAGATTAACAATAATAAAAAGTTTAAAATAGATGATAATCAATTATCTGGACAAACTAAGTTAAAGAGAACATTAAGTTTTAGCAGTGATAATGATGAGGATGTTGTGTTAACAAAGAAAATAAAGACCACCTAATATATAAATAAAAATATATAAAAGAAAACTTTTTTATATAAAGCTTAGTTCACCGAGAACCTTTAACAAATCTAGACATGTCGAAAACACAAAGTAAAAAAGGATCAGGAAAAAACAAAAAAAGTCTGTAATATATAATAAAAAATCAGTAATAACAAAAACAAAACCGATAAGCTTTAAAACTTTAAGTACTAGTATTAAGAGGCATATATTAAAACAGAAACCAAAAACTTTTGCAAGTGCTCTTCAAATTGCCCTTAAGTCAGCCGAAAACAAGAAAGTTAAACGACCACGCATAATTCAAATTCCGAAAACTGGTGGTGTGTTGCCCTTGATCCCAATTTTTGCTGGTTTAAGTGCTTTAGGAGCTCTAACAGGAGGAATAACTTCAATAGCAAAAGCTGTTAATGAAGCTAAGGCTGCTAAACAAAAACTAGTAGAAACTCAACGACACAACAAAACCATGGAAGCCATAGCAATGGGAAAAGGCCTTTATTTAAAACCATACAAAACAGGTCTGGGTCTTTTTTTAAACCGTTGTCCAAAATTGATAAATTACCAGTAGTTCTACCCCAACGTGCTTTAACCAACGTCGACTTAGAGTTTTATGCTAAAAAAATTAAAATACCAAATTTTCGAGGAGTATTTATGAAAGACTGTCTACCTATTAGGATTCGAAAAAATGAATCAGGGATTATTAACCTTGACAACAATTCAGGACCTGGAACACATTGGACTGCTTATAAAAAACGTGGAGCAGATATTTTGTATTTTGATAGTTTTGGTAATTTAAAGCCACCTCTTGAAACACAAATCTATTTTAATTCAAATGGATTTTCTAACATATTTTATAATCACACGCAATATCAATCGTATAATACCTATAACTGTGGACATTTATGTTTAAAATTTTTGTATCATTCTTCATGATAATAATAAATAGTTGTACTTGAATGTTTTTGTTTTATTTATAATTAAGCTGTTAAGCTGTTAAGTACAGTTAAAATGTCTTATACTTTTTTGTTGTCAGGTCAAGAACCAAAACTTTCGGCTAAAATATATCCACCTATAGTATTAAACGAAAACGAAGATTATGTGTTAGGTGTTATAAATTTTGAAAGCTATAACTCGATTCCAAATATTGATAAGACAAACAATAAATTTCATTTTAATAAAAATGAGGTTATTGAGTTACCAGAAGGGTCGTACGAAATAGAACATATATCCAAATATCTTAAGGACTATTTAAAACTCCATTATAAAGAAGACGATCCAGTGACATTATCCATAGAGGCCAACCATAATACACTTAAATGTGAAATAACATGTAACAAGTCAATCGATTTCAGAAAAAAAGTTCCATTGGTAGCTTGCTAGGTTTTGGTAAACAAGTACTAGAACCAAATAAAACTCATATATCCGAAAAACCTGTAGATATACTGAAGGTTAACGCTATAGTAATAGAATGTAATTTGGTAACAAATTCATATAATAATGGAAACTTGGTTCATGTAATTCACATGTTTTACCCCACAGTAGCACCTGGTTTTAAAATTAATGAAAAGCCTACAAACGTTATCTATCTACCAATAAACACACGATATATTGATGAAATTTTACTTAAAATAAGCGATCAAGATGGAAATCTGATCAATTTTAGAGGAGAGCTTATAACAGTCAGACTACATTTAAAAAAATTCTCCTAATTAAAAAAAAAATGGTATTTGTTTTTGATAACTCTTTACATTTACCGGATTATAATTATTATCACAAAAATCATACAAAACAGTATAATACTAACATACCCAAAGAAGAATCGAACAGTGTACAACGACAGCTTAAAGAACTAACATCAGAAAGAAAAGCATTTCTTATCTCGTTAGGTTTAAGCTGAAAAAGAACACCAAAAATTGGTAAATTAAGAACCATTTGGACTCATTTTAAATTACGTGTTGGTGCAAGTTTTCAAAGAATATTAGTTTTGGTTAGTTGTAAGTGTAAATATACGAACGAGAAGATCAACATGATGAACTCCAGTATTTTAAAAGTTAATGAAAGTGTATTACAAGATGATTCAATAGTCAGATATCAGTACCATACACATCAACCATACACTTCAACAACTTTTAACCATAACGATGAAATAAGAATACCTATACAAACACAGAATCTGTACATTACCAAGTCAAAGTTTTTGTATATGGAAGGAAGGGTGCTAAAAGTGATGTAGCTACAGCGACAATGTACAGTTTTCAAATAATGGAATTGCCTTTTTGTTTGATGAGATCAGATACGAACTTGGTGGTATAGTTGTAGATCGTGTTAGAAACCCCGGTATAACATCAACTTTAAAGGGATATACCTTATAATTTTTTTTTTTGTCAAGTATCTGAACAATTGCATTTAAATCTGAGTTACTTCTTATTAAAACTAGCTCTTGGCGTACATTCATAATTATTCTATTAAAATCTTCTGCAAATCCCAACAGCATACTTAACGGTACACAAACATTAAAGTTTCCTGGTTGTCCAGTATTGCTGGAACTTCATTTGCATCCCAGCATGCGTTTGCAGGGAAATATTATCAGTTTTTGTAAATGAAACATATCCCTTTAAAGTTGATGTTATACCGGGGTTTCTAACACGATCTACAACTATACCACCAAGTTCGTATCTGATCTCATCAAACAAAAAGGCAATTCCATTATTTGAAAACTGTACATTGTCGCTGTAGCTACTAAAAAGATGATTCAATAGTCAGATATCAGTACCATACACATCAACCATACACTTCAACAACTTTTAACCATAACGATGAAATAAGAATACCTATACAAACACAGAATCTGTACACATTACCAAGTCAAAGTTTTTTGTATATGGAAGGAAGGGTGCTAAAAGATGTACAGCGACAATGTACAGTTTTCAAATAATGGAATTGCCTTTTTGTTTGATGAGATCAGATACGAACTTGGTGGTATAGTTGTAGATCGTGTTAGAAACCCCGGTATAACATCAACTTTAAAGGGATATGTTTCATTTACAAAAACTGATAATATTTCCCTGCAAAACGCATGCTGGGATGCAAATGAAGTTCCAGCAATACTGGACAACCAGGGAAACTTTAATGTTTGTGTACCGTTAAGTATGCTGTTGGGATTTGCAGAAGATTTTAATAGAATAATTATGAATGTACGCCAAGAGCTAGTTTTAATAAGAAGTAACTCAGATTTAAATGCAATTGTTCAGATACTTGACAAAAAAGAAAATTATAAGGTATATCCCTTTAAAGTTGATGTTATACCGGGGTTTCTAACACGATCTACAACTATACCACCAAGTTCGTATCTGATCTCATCAAACAAAAAGGCAATTCCATTATTTGAAAACTGTACATTGTCGCTGTAGCTACCATCATCTTTTAGCACCCTTCCTTCCATATACAAAAAACTTTGACTTGGTAATGTGTACAGATTCTGTGTTTGTATAGGTATTCTTATTTCATCGTTATGGTTAAAAGTTGTTGAAGTGTATGGTTGATGTGTATGGTACTGATATCTGACTATTGAATCATCTTGTAATACACTTTCATTAACTTTTAAAATACTGGAGTTCATCATGTTGATCTTCTCGTTCGGTATATTTACACTTACAACTAACCAAAACTAATATTCTTTGAAAACTTGCACCAACACGTAATTTAAAATGAGTCCAAATGGTTCTTAATTTACCAATTTTTGGTGTTTTTTTTCAGCTTAAACCCTAACGAGATAAGAAATGCTTTTCTTTCTGATGTTAGTTCTTTAAGCTGTCGTTGTACACTGTTCGATTCTTCTTTGGGTATGTTAGTATTATACTGTTTTGTATGATTTTTGTGATAATAATTATAATCCGGTAAATGTAAAGAGTTATCAAAAACAAATACCATTTTTTTTTTAATTAGGAGAATTTTTTTAAATGTAGTCTGACTGTTATAAGCTCTCCTCTAAAATTGATCAGATTTCCATCTTGATCGCTTATTTTAAGTAAAATTTCATCAATATATCGTGTGTTTATTGGTAGATAGATAACGTTTGTAGGCTTTTCATTAATTTTAAAACCAGGTGCTACTGTGGGGTAAAACATGTGAATTACATGAACCAAGTTTCCATTATTATATGAATTTGTTACCAAATTACATTCTATTACTATAGCGTTAACCTTCAGTATATCTACAGGTTTTTCGGATATATGAGTTTTATTTGGTTCTAGTACTTGTTTACCAAAACCTAGCAAGCTACCAATGGAACTTTTTTTTCTGAAATCGATTGACTTGTTACATGTTATTTCACATTTAAGTGTATTATGGTTGGCCTCTATGGATAATGTCACTGGATCGTCTTCTTTATAATGGAGTTTTAAATAGTCCTTAAGATATTTGGATATATGTTCTATTTCGTACGACCCTTCTGGTAACTCAATAACCTCATTTTTATTAAAATGAAATTTATTGTTTGTCTTATCAATATTTGGAATCGAGTTATAGCTTTCAAAATTTATAACACCTAACACATAATCTTCGTTTTCGTTTAATACTATAGGTGGATATATTTTAGCCGAAAGTTTTGGTTCTTGACCTGACAACAAAAAAGTATAAGACATTTTAACTGTACTTAACAGCTTAACAGCTTAATTATAAATAAAACAAAAACATTCAAGTACAACTATTTATTATTATCATGAAGAATGATACAAAAATTTTAAACATAAATGTCCACAGTTATAGGTATTATACGATTGATATTGCGTGTGATTATAAAATATGTTAGAAAATCCATTTGAATTAAAATAGATTTGTGTTTCAAGAGGTGGCTTTAAATTACCAAAACTATCAAAATACAAAATATCTGCTCCACGTTTTTTATAAGCAGTCCAATGTGTTCCAGGTCCTGAATTGTTGTCAAGGTTAATAATCCCTGATTCATTTTTTCGAATCCTAATAGGTAGACAGTCTTTCATAAATACTCCTCGAAAATTTGGTATTTTAATTTTTTTAGCATAAAACTCTAAGTCGACGTTGGTTAAAGCACGTTGGGGTAGAACTACTGGTAATTTATCAATTTTGGACAACGGTTTAAAAAAAGACCCAGACCTGTTTTGTATGGTTTTAAATAAAGGCCTTTTCCCATTGCTATGGCTTCCATGGTTTTGTTGTGTCGTTGAGTTTCTACTAGTTTTTGTTTAGCAGCCTTAGCTTCATTAACAGCTTTTGCTATTGAAGTTATTCCTCCTGTTAGAGCTCCTAAAGCACTTAAACCAGCAAAAATTGGGATCAAGGGCAACACACCACCAGTTTTCGGAATTTGAATTATGCGTGGTCGTTTAACTTTCTTGTTTTCGGCTGACTTAAGGGCAATTTGAAGAGCACTTGCAAAAGTTTTTGGTTTCTGTTTTAATATATGCCTCTTAATAC